>OX246742.1:10470449-10515449 GCA_945910005.1 Isoperla grammatica | reverse complement strand
TTCTCTTTGTTGTTTGTTGGTGTATTGTTGCGTGGTGTGTGAAATATTTCCAATTGTCGTTTCCGTTGTTTTGTTACTATAGTTACAGTCTTCAGTCTTTTTTTAGAGTGGAATTATTGAGTACTTGGTACAGCATGGCTGAAATTGTGTATTCGCAGAAAAGAAAAGAAGTTCTCCATTTCGAGCGTTACTGCTATCATTTCCATTCATATAACAAAGACAGAAGCAGACGTTACTGGTGGTGCGAGGACAGATAAGTATGCAATGCTCGGTGCGTTACTAACGCTGATGTGAACAACATTGTTCATTTAAAAAGTGGAACGGAAAATCACCAACACAATGCTACTGCTTCAGGTGAAATGAAGAAGGTGGTTTCTGATTTGAAACGTTAAGCCGAAGAAAATCCTAATGCACCACCCACACAAGTAATAAGAATGGCAATGGAGAACGTCAGAGACCTCAATTGTAATTGCACATAATAGAAATGGACATTTCTAATTGGACGCTTTGCAATGGACAATACAAATTTGACATTTCGTGTAGGACTTATTACTTTTGGACCATGTGGAGCGTGGACATTAAGGTATGTGGACCATTTGTCAAGTGGACCTTTTATCATATGAACCTTTTATCATGATAGGGGTTACAGGACACTGGGTCCAGTACATAAAATTATGTACTGGACCCAGTGTCCTGTAACCCCTAGTGCGTACCCAATTTGGGTATTTTTTGTTTGGCTGTATTTCTTTGCCTTTTGACTTGATTGTTTGCCACTTTGTCAACAAACACGAAAATTCCCTCGTCTTTAGAACTCTGAAGCATTCTTTTATTCAGATGACGATCAGGAAATCTATGTCGTCACCGAGCACGCTCAGTCAGATTTACAGAACTATTTGAAGAACGCACTCTTGGGCTGGGCCCTTTAGACCAGATGAAGGAATACAGTATCAAAACGTGTGAGCTCGATGACAGGGGTTATACCGGTATAACTATGTGTGATGATGAACTGTGGTGGAACCTGCAACTGTGGATGTCTTCTTCTTCTTCTTCTTTCGAACCACCCAGAGCTGGAACTTATGCCATTCTCTGCCTAGTTGCCCAATAAAGGTTTGCCACATATTTCCTTCTTGCTATATTTTGCCCCTCCATTAGATCCCTTTCGCTGTCAGGGAGACACATGTAGCAAGATGTTCTGCGTCCTGGTATTGTTCTTTGCAGAGTGGGCATGTTGTTGTATCCATTACTCCTATTTTGTGCAGATGGGCTTGAAGGTAGTCGCGGCCGGTGTTCATACGGACATTTGCCACGTATACCCTTCTTTTTTCTTTATCAATTTTCCTTGCGTTAATTTTCTCCTACCGTATAAGCGATTCCCATCTTTTCCCTCGCGCAATTACTTCGTACTTTTTTTTTAACTCTAAGCTGACTTGGTTATTGATTGTAGACTTGATGGACTGCAGTGAGATTGCCTTTTCAGGTTGTTTCAATTTAGCTCCCATCTTTGCCAGGTAGTCGGTTTTTTCATTTCCCACTATTGAGCAATGATTAGGGATCCATTGAAGACATACTTGCCAGCCTTTATCGTAGAGCTTGTAGTACTCTTCCCTACATGCTAATGTTATCTCACAATCTGTATCTCTTTTGGATATCAAGGCTTGTAGTGCTGCCCGTGAATCTACCAAGATCACTACTGGCTGTGATGGCTTAATATTGCCTACTTCGGTTAGTGCAAGGTGGATGGCTGCCAGTTCCCTGTCAAAGTTTGTTCCAAATTCGGCAGCAGCAGTGTTTTTCAAAATCTGACAATACACTCCTGCTCCCGCAAGCCCCTTAGGTGGTGTTGCAGATCCATCCGTATACACGTGCAGCCAGGTTGGCACTGGGTACCGGGAGTGTAGAGTACGGTATGTTATCTGTCTTAACTCTTGGGCTGAACATGTTGCTTTCTGCACTTTTTTTTGTCAAGTTCTAGCATAACATCCAATGGGGGTCTTACATTGTTGTTCCCGTTTCTTTGGCAAAGGCATTTACGTGGGCAGTCTGGAATTTGGCATTTCTCTTTAAACATGGCCGCAGTCTGTGAGAAGTTCTTGTGTGTTTTTCCTATTTTCATAGTCCCTCCAGTAGTCATCATTTCCCTTAACAACCTTTCGTGGAGCTTCATTGCACTTTCTTCTGTGCGTGCCTTCAGTGGTTCTTAACCAGTTTGGAGCTCCATTGCTGCTATTGGTGTAACTTTGGGAGCACCACATAAGAGACCAGCATCTCATGGTCTGGTTTTGTACTTTGTAAATGTTGTCAGTAACATTTTTTGTGGCTGTAACAAAAACCTCACCACCATACTCCAATGCTGGTCTTACATAAGTTTTATATGTTGTGACCAAAGTGTTGTGAGACGCTTCCCACTTTGAGCCAGTTAGTCTTTTCAAGAGGTTCATTCTTTTAGTTCCTTTCCTAGCCGTTTCCATTGCGTGTTCTTTCCAGCTGAGTTTCTGGTCCACAGCTAAGCCCAGATATTTGGAATTTGTAGCTTCGTTTGACCTCCTGGGTTTTACAACATTTTTTTTTTTTTTTTTTTTTTTTACAAGATACAATGAAGTTTGTGCTACAGTCTTCTCGTGAGATAAGGAGAAGAGCTGGTATGTTGTTTTTGTTGTATTAACAGTCATCGCATTGTTTTCAGCCAACTGAGGCAAAACTACAAGAGCTTTGTTCATTTGTCTTTGGAGACTCTCAATGTCATTGGCAGAATTCTACATTACTACGTCGTCTGTATATAGTAGCACCTGTATACCAGATTTGTCTTAAAGTTCCGTAGCAAGATCATTTATCATGACATTGAAAAGCGTTGGGCCTAGAACCGATCCTTGTGGTAGGCCATGCTTGAGTTGCTGATAACATGATTTAGAATCTTGGAATAAGACTCTTATGAAATGTTCCAAAATATTTTGTTCCATCCAAGTAGATTTCCAGATACTTTGAATCTACTTAGTTTTGTCAGCAGCTTGGGTCTCCATATAGTGTCGTATGCTGTTTTGAAATCCACCTTAACCGCCGGCGTTGATTCCTATATTTGGAAAGCGTCCTTTACATCCTGCGACAGTCTTGCCAGTTGGTCAACAGTGCTGCGATTAGGCCTGAAACCTGCCTGCTCCTCAGCCAACAAACCGTTGTCTACTAGATGGTCTCTAAGACGTTTTAAAACCATACTCTCTGCGAGTTTGCATAAACAACTTGTCAGGGACATCGGTCAGTAACTAGAAATACCCTCTGGATCCTTATAAGGTTTAAGGATATGTGTTATTTCTGCCTTTCTCTACTCTGCCGGGACAAATTTTTCCCATGTCAGGTTAAAAAGCTTGACTAGGGTGTCAACTTCTTTACCGCCTAGCTGAGTTAAAAGTTCTGAGGGAATATTATCCGGGCCAGGTGCTTTACCAACGTTTGTGTCTTTTACGGCTCTACTCATTTCATTCATTCTAAAAGGCGTATTGTGATCTTCAATTATTACTTCTTCCTCCTGCCGACGTTTTCTCAGCTCTCTGCGGAGGGGTATATTTCTTCTTCCAACATCTGTCCTGCTAAAAGCCGCATAATATTTTGCCGGAGTTTTGGCTTTACCTAAATTGGTAGTTACGATTCCAGCCCCACTATGGAGGGAAGCATTTTGTTCTTCAGATCTGGTATAGTTCAAAGTGAATACCATTTGGTGGATCTTTTTACAATCTGTTGTGTAGCCCATCAGCTCGATAAATTCTAGGTAAGCTCTCCTCTTACTATCCAAAATTTCATCGGTAAGTTTCCTCTGACTTTTTCGTAACCCTATTCCATGATGCATTAGCACCGTTCTTTTCGCGTTTTTCCTGTTCCTATCTCTCTCTTTTTTTAGTTATGTTAGTTTGTCACTCCAAAATGGCTTATACTTCTTTACTGCTCCTCTTGGCACTGCTTTAAGAGCAAAGGTAAGAACATGATAGATGTCAAACAGTGAATACGCGAGAAGGATTCTGAATATGTGCTTAGTAGGAGCAAGGAGTAAGGCCGTTTTACTCTTGGGCTGAACCATCCAGGGCCCAGACCCCAATTATTATAAATTAAAAAGACTTACCGTTGACTATCCTTGCAATAACAATAGTTGGAAGTCTTTCTGACGCCTTCAGATTTGGTTGTCCCTCTAACTGATTCTGGACTTCTTTCGTTGCTAGTATTCTTATATTTCGGATGTTTTCGTTTAGAATCTCCCATAACGTGTTCAACATTACCATCAGATAAATTGGTAAAGTCATCAATATAAGGGAAACTAAAATCTGATTTGTAATACGCATCATGTTGTACACGAGAGTCAGCTCGAAATTAGGAAAAGGTTTGAGGTCATATGGTAAATACAATCTGCAAAGACGAGACACGTTAGTGGAGTTTGTAATGTTTCAATAATGAGGCACGACGAATATCATATGTTGTTCAAACACAGCTTTATATTATCAATAATTTGCTGTTTACGGTGTAGGCCTACTCAGATGACGTTGGTAGGTGGTTAAATGAAGGGGTCAAGTAGGAGGATTCATTTGAGGGTTGGGGAAACGGAATTAAAGGGAGAGGGAATTTGTATTTTAAGTGCCTTTTAACATGGTTGAACGGACTGCGACCACCTAACTTGCGAGTTCGACGAGCCTCCGCTAGGCGGTGATCAAGTAGGCCTTGCCTTCAGAATTTAGTGGCAGAGACTATCCCAGAACCAGCACTAACCTCAATGTTTACCAATCACTTCACGATTACATAGGGTGACTGGAACGAATTGAGATTATATCTATTATTTAGTTCTAAATCGTTAGTTGACTGCATAATAAGGCAACCATTGACACACATAAGCAAACAGTCAAACACTTGCGTGAGCAATTCGGCAAAATTCATTACGCTACTGTTTCAATTAATGTTGGGACTTGAAGAAGTAATGTAAAGAAATGTAGCCATACTAAACGCAAAGATTATAGAGGGTTGTAGGAGAAGGAGAAGGAGAAGGAGAAGGAGAAGGAGAAGGAGAAGGAGAAGGAGAAGGAGAAGGAGAAGGAGAAGGAGAAGGAGAAGGAGAAGGAGAAGGAGAAGGAGAAGGAGAAGGAGAAGGAGAAGGAGAAGGAGAAGGAGAAGGAGAAGGAGAAGGAGAAGGAGAAGGAGAAGGAGAAGGAGAAGGAGAAGGAGAAGGAGAAGGAGAAGGAGAAGGAGAAGGAGAAGGAGAAGGAGAAGGAGAAGGAGAAGGAGAAGGAGAAGGAGAAGGAGAAGGAGAAGGAGAAGGAGAAGGAGAAGGAGAAGGAGAAGGAGAAGGAGAAGGAGAAGGAGAAGGAGAAGGAGAAGGAGAAGGAGAAGGAGAAGGAGAAGGAGAAGGAGAAGGAGAAGGAGAAGGAGAAGGAGAAGGAGAAGGAGAAGGAGAAGGAGAAGGAGAAGGAGAAGGAGAAGGAGAAGGAGAAGGAGAAGGAGAAGGAGAAGGAGAAGGAGAAGGAGAAGGAGAAGGAGAAGGAGAAGGAGAAGGAGAAGGAGAAGGAGAAGGAGAAGGAGAAGGAGAAGGAGAAGGAGAAGGAGAAGGAGAAGGAGAAGGAGAAGGAGAAGGAGAAGGAGAAGGAGAAGGAGAAGGAGAAGGAGAAGGAGAAGGAGAAGGAGAAGGAGAAGGAGAAGGAGAAGGAGAAGGAGAAGGAGAAGGAGAAGGAGAAGGAGAAGGAGAAGGAGAAGGAGAAGGAGAAGGAGAAGGAGAAGGAGAAGGAGAAGGAGAAGGAGAAGGAGAAGGAGAAGGAGAAGGAGAAGGAGAAGGAGAAGGAGAAGGAGAAGGAGAAGGAGAAGGAGAAGGAGAAGGAGAAGGAGAAGGAGAAGGAGAAGGAGAAGGAGAAGGAGAAGGAGAAGGAGAAGGAGAAGGAGAAGGAGAAGGAGAAGGAGAAGGAGAAGGAGAAGGAGAAGGAGAAGGAGAAGGAGAAGGAGAAGGAGAAGGAGAAGGAGAAGGACAAGGAGAAGGAGAAGGAGAAGGAGAAGGAGAAGGAGAAGGAGAAGGAGAAGGAGAAGGACAAGGACAAGGACAAGGACAAGGACAAGGACAAGGACAAGGACAAGGACAAGGACAAGGACAAGGACAAGGACAAGGACAAGGACAAGGACAAGGACAAGGACAAGGACAAGGACAAGGACAAGGACAAGGACAAGGACAAGGACAAGGACAAGGACAAGGACAAGGACAAGGACAAGGACAAGGACAAGGACAAGGACAAGGACAAGGACAAGGACAAGGACAAGGACAAGGACAAGGACAAGGACAAGGACAAGGACAAGGACAAGGACAAGGACAAGGACAAGGACAAGGACAAGGACAAGGACAAGGACAAGGACAAGGACAAGGACAAGGACAAGGACAAGGACAAGGACAAGGACAAGGACAAGGACAAGGACAAGGACAAGGACAAGGACAAGGACAAGGACAAGGACAAGGACAAGGACAAGGACAAGGACAAGGACAAGGACAAGGACAAGGACAAGGACAAGGACAAGGACAAGGACAAGGACAAGGACAAGGACAAGGACAAGGACAAGGACAAGGACAAGGACAAGGACAAGGACAAGGACAAGGACAAGGACAAGGACAAGGACAAGGACAAGGACAAGGACAAGGACAAGGACAAGGACAAGGACAAGGACAAGGACAAGGACAAGGACAAGGACAAGGACAAGGACAAGGACAAGGACAAGGACAAGGACAAGGACAAGGACAAGGACAAGGACAAGGACAAGGACAAGGACAAGGACAAGGACAAGGACAAGGACAAGGACAAGGACAAGGACAAGGACAAGGACAAGGACAAGGACAAGGACAAGGACAAGGACAAGGACAAGGACAAGGACAAGGACAAGGACAAGGACAAGGACAAGGACAAGGACAAGGACAAGGACAAGGACAAGGACAAGGACAAGGACAAGGACAAGGACAAGGACAAGGACAAGGACAAGGACAAGGACAAGGACAAGGACAAGGACAAGGACAAGGACAAGGACAAGGACAAGGACAAGGACAAGGACAAGGACAAGGACAAGGACAAGGACAAGGACAAGGAGAAGGAGAAGGAGAAGGAGAAGGAGAAGGAGAAGGAGAAGGAGAAGGAGAAGGAGAAGGAGAAGGAGAAGGAGAAGGAGAAGGAGAAGGAGAAGGAGAAGGAGAAGGAGAAGGAGAAGGAGGTGAAGGAGACACACACACAACACAGCTATCACAAACTCAAATACCTATCCAATGTTCAACAAGTGTATAACATGTATATAGGATGGATTGACTCTACTACGAAGCTAAGCGACGCTTCTTTATGGGGGTCAGTAACAGGTCAGAAAGGCTTAAGTCTTGGTTTGTTCATCGATAATAAACGTGTATGTCGTGATATGACACACGCTGGCTTATCAATGGTAAATAAGTCACACTTATACCCACTAACGTTCTTAAATAATAATGTATGATTTTATTTTTAGACTATTATTTCCATCTTTACTACTTTTCTTCGAAGGATCCAAAATACCGTAAGAGCACTTTTATATAAGCATGAGGACATATGTATTGTTCCTTATATTTCCTCGTTATTCATAAATGTTAAATGATTTGCACTTTTCATTGCTTGGGAAATAAAATGCACTCATTGGTCTTGTGAGAGGGTTAATACACAAACGTAAAGTGGAAGTAGACGTAGATGTGCACATCCATGACAAGGGAAGTAGATCTAGCCATACCCGTCCTTGAAAAGTATTGAAGATCTAGCCATGCACGTCCTTGACAAGTGGAAGTAGATCTAGCCATGTACGTCCTAGACAAATAGAAGTAGATCTAGCCATGCAAGTCTTTGACAAGTGAAGTAAATCAAGCCAAGCACGTCCTTGACTAGTGTTGTAGATCTAGCCATGCACGTCCTTGAACAATGTGTAAGTAAATCGAGCCATGCAAGTCCTCAACAAGTGAATTAGATCTAGCCATGTACGTCCTTGACAAGTAAAGTAGATCAAGCCATGCACGCCCTTGACAAGTGAAGTAGATCTGGCCATGCACGTCCTTGACGAATGGAAGTAGATCTAGCCATGCACGTCCTTGACAAATGGAAGTAGATCTAGCCATGCACGTGCTTGACAATAATGCCTCATACTCACTCTTCAGGCAGTTCTCGTCGTGGGATTAAACGGAATATCATAAGAGCAGTAAGAGATGTGCAATTAATAATCAAGAACGTATATATAAAATATTTTGATAATTTGTTGGCCTTCATTTGGGTTTTCTCAATAATCGACTTATCTTCTTCAACATTCTTCATGAAACTGAAGGTCACTTCTCGCAAGTTCTTCATGAACAGTGTCTGACGTTTTCTAGCGAGAGCGAAAATCAACAAACAAACAAGAAGAAATATTTGCATAAAAGCCTCAATAATGTTGATGGTGATTCTTTCTTTCTGTTCCCAATTTTGATAAGCGAATACAAAGTGGCACATAAACCAAGCCACATATTGTGCTGCTAGGCAGTGAGGGCAGTAGTACCGAAATACCCGCAGACAGGCCCGAAGTTTGGAGTGTCGAACAACAAAGCTAGCCAATCGGGGGCCATAGAAATCCAAGTCTTGGTTTAGGTTGGGGTCCGGATCTTCATACCACAAACCTGAAATTACCACGTTGTAATAAATAGCTGCCTGGTAACTCCCAATGGCCTCAATGCCAATACCCCGCAAGATAAACATGTGTTAGTGCCTCAGAAAGATTCACAATATAAACGTGATCAATACAAGAACTTCATATTCTTTTAATAATAAGATCTAGAAACTGGATTTGAAAAGTTTGAAATTGTGTCATCAAGGTTTTAATAAATCATGTATACTTAATGGGAATTGCGTAGAACGGTCTTATCAATGTAAAACTTGAAGAATTATACGCCTTAAAACAACGAAATTCATTTAAAGGGGTTGTTATTGGACGGACAGACACAGCTCCAGAGCCAGTCTCTCCCACAGACCGAAAGAAACAACAAAAACATCGACCATACCCTTAGAACCCTGTACACACAAACAGATCCATATCCATGTACAAATGTTTTTATTGCACTTAATAGAAATATCTGCTATGTCAATCACATCCATTATTCTAAAAGGGCCAATCTGAGCATTTCTGTCACTTGAGAATCGTATCATACAGTTAGCATAACAGGGAGAAAGATTTATAAACACAGAAGAGCACTTAAAAACAGCTGCCCATCTATTAAATACATCTGTCTGCCCGTTTTCTGATCTGAAACTTGATTGAACCAGTATTTACTTTTTTGATCCACTTTTTAGATCTTCGGAAACCCTACAGCCTAAGTGCATCACTTGCAACATTGTGCAGCGGTCTCAAGATGTTACTAGTAATGACCAACCCGTACCTTGATGGAACAACATGTTTATGTTGAAACCCCATAGCATAAATGCATCACTTGTAACATTGAGTAGCGTCCTCAAGATGTTACTAGTAATAACCAACCCGTACCTTGATGTAACAACATGTTTATGTTGAAACCCCAAAGCATAAATTCAACACTTGTAGCATTGTGTAGCGTCCTCAAAATGTTACTAGTAATGACCAACCCGTACCTTGATGGCACAACATGTTTATGTTGAAACCCCATAGCATAAATGCATCACTTGTAACATTGTGTATCGTCCTCAAGATGTTACTAGTAATGACCAACCCGTACCTTGATGGAACAACATGTTATTGTTGAAACCCTTATAGCATAAATGCATCACTTGTAACATTGAGTAGCGTCCTCAAGATGTTACTAGTAATGACCAACCCGTACCTTGATGGAACAACATGTTTATGTTGAAACCCCATAGCATAAATGCATCACTTATGACATTGTGTATCGTCCTCAAGATGTTACTAGTAATGACCAACCCGTACCTTGATGGAACAACATGTTTATGTTGAAACCCCATAGCATAAATGCATCACTTGTAACATTGAGTAGCTTCCTCAAGATGTTACTAGTAATGACCAACCCGTACCTTGATGGAACAACATGTTATTGTTGAAACCCTTATAGCATAAATGCATCACTTGTCACATTGAGTAGCGTCCTCAAAATGTTACTAGTAATGACCAACCCGTACCTTGATGGCACAACATGTTTATGTTGAAACCCCATAGCATAAATGCATCACTTGTAACATTGTGTATCGGTCTCAAGATGTAACTAGTAATGACCAACCCGTACCTTGATGGAACAACATGTTATTGTTGAAACCCTTATAGCATAAATGCATCACTTGTAACATTGAGTAGCGTCCTCAAGATGTTACTAGTAATGACCAACCCGTACCTTGATGGAACAACATGTTATTGTTGAAACCCTTATAGCATAAATGCATCACTTGTAACATTGAGTAGCGTTCTCAAGATGTTACTAGTAATGACCAACCCGTACCTTGATGCAACAACATGTTTATGCTGAAACCCCATAGCATAAATGCATCACTTGTAACATTGTGTATCGGTCTCAAGATGTTACTAGTAATGACCAACCCGTACCTTGATGCAACAACATGTTTATGCTGAAACCCCATAGCATAAATGCATCACTTGTAACATTGAGTAGCGTCCTCAAGATGTTACTAGTAATGACCAACCCGTACCTTGATGGAACAACATGTTTATGTTGAAACCCCATAGCATAAATGCATCACATGTAACATTGTGTATCGGTCTCAAGATGTAACTAGTAATGACCAACCCGTACCTTGATGGAACAACATGTTTATGTTGAAACCCCATAGCATAAATGCATCACATGTAACATTGTGTATCGGTCTCAAGATGTTACTAGTAATGACCAACCCGTACCTTGATGCAACAACATGTTTATGCTGAAACCCCATAGCATAAATGCATCACTTGTAACATTGAGTAGCGTCCTCAAGATGTTACTAGTAATGACCAACCCGTACCTTGATGGAACAACATGTTTATGTTGAAACCCCATAGCATAAATGCATCACATGTAACATTGTGTATCGGTCTCAAGATGTTACTAGTAATGACCAACCCGTACCTTGATGGAACAACATGTTTATGTTGAAACCCCATAGCATAAATGCATCACATGTAACATTGTGTATCGGTCTCAAGATGTTACTAGTAATGACCAACCCGTACCTTGATGGAACAACATGTTTATGTTGAAACCCCATAGCATAAATGCATCACATGTAACATTGTGTATCGGTCTCAAGATGTTACTAGTAATAACCAACCCGTACCTTGATGTAACAACATGTTTATGTTGAAACCCCAAAGCATAAATTCAACACTTGTAGCATTGTGTAGCGTCCTCAAAATGTTACTAGTAATGACCAACCCGTACCTTGATGGCACAACATGTTTATGTTGAAACCCCATAGCATAAATGCATCACTTGTAACATTGAGTAGCGTCCTCAAGATGTTACTAGTAATGACCAACCCGTACCTTGATGGAACAACATGTTTATGTTGAAACCCCATAGCATAAATGCATCACTTGTAACATTGTGTATCGGTCTCAAGATGTAACTAGTAATGACCAACCCGTACCTTGATGGAACAACATGTTATTGTTGAAACCCTTATAGCATAAATGCATCACTTGTCACATTGAGTAGCGTCCTCAAAATGTTACTAGTAATGACCAACCCGTACCTTGATGGCACAACATGTTTATGTTGAAACCCCATAGCATAAATGCATCACTTGTAACATTGTGTATCGGTCTCAAGATGTAACTAGTAATGACCAACCCGTACCTTGATGGAACAACATGTTATTGTTGAAACCCTTATAGCATAAATGCATCACTTGTAACATTGAGTAGCGTCCTCAAGATGTTACTAGTAATGACCAACCCGTACCTTGATGGAACAACATGTTATTGTTGAAACCCTTATAGCATAAATGCATCACTTGTAACATTGAGTAGCGTTCTCAAGATGTTACTAGTAATGACCAACCCGTACCTTGATGCAACAACATGTTTATGTTGAAACCCCATAGCATAAATGCATCACTTGTAACATTGTGTATCGTCCTCAAGATGTTACTAGTAATGACCAACCCGTACCGTGATGGAACAACATGTTTATGTTGAAACCCCATAGCATAAATGCATCACTTGTTACATTGTGTAGCGTTAACAAGATGTTACTAGTAATGACCAACCCGTACCTTGATGGAACAACATGTTTATGTTGAAACCCCATAGCCTAAATGCATCACTTGTAACATTGAGTAGCGTCCTCAAGATGTTACTAGTAATGACCAACCCGTACCTTGATGGAACAACATGTTTATGTTGAAACCCCATAGCCTAAGTGCATCACATGTAACATTGTGTAGCGTTAACAAGATGTTACTAGTAATGACCAACCCGTACCGTGATGGAACAACATGTTTATGCTGAAACCCCATAGCATAAATGCATCACTTGTTACATTGTGTAGCGTTAACAAGATGTTGCTAGTAATGACCAACCCGTACCTTGATGGAACAACAAGTTTATGTTGAAACCCCATAGCATAAATGCATCACTTGTAGCATTGTGTAGCATTAACAAGATGTTACTAGTAATGACCAACCCGTACCTTGATGGAACAACATGTTTATGTTGAAACCCCATAGCCTAAATGCATCACATTTTACATTGTGTAGCGTTAACAAGATGTTACTAGTTATGACCAACCCGTACCTTGATGGAACAACATGTTTATGTTGAAACCCCATAGCCTAAATGCATCACATTTAACATTGTGTAGCGTTAACAAGATGTTACTAGTAATGACCAACCCGTACCTTGATGGAACAACATGTTTATGTTGAAACCCCATAGCATAAATGCATCACTTGTAACATTGAGTAGCGTCCTCAAGATGTTACTAGTAATGACCAACCCGTACCCTGATGGAACAACATGTTTATGTTGAAACCCCATAGCCTAAATGCATCACATTTAACATTGTGTAGCGTTAACAAGATGTTACTAGTAATGACCAACCCGTACCTTGATGGAACAACATGTTTATGTTGAAACCCCATAGCCTAAATGCATCACATTTAACATTGTGTAGCGTTAACAAGATGTTACTAGTAATGACCAACCCGTACCTTGATGGAACAACATGTTTATGTTGAAACCCCATAGCATAAATGCATCACTTGTAACATTGTGTAGCGTTAACAAGATGTTACTAGCAATGACCAACCCGTACCTTGATGGAACAACATGTTTATGTTGAAACCCCATAGCATAAATGCATCACATTTTACATTGTGTAGCGTTAACAAGATGTTACTAGCAATGACCAACCCGTACCTTGATGGAACAACATGTTTATGTTGAAACCCCATAGCCTAAATGCATCACTTGTAACATTGAGTAGCGTCCTCAAGATGTTACTAGTAATGACCAACCCGTACCTTGATGTAACAACATGTTTATGTTGAAACCCCATAGCATAAATGCATCACTTGTAGCATTGTGTAGCGTCCTCAAGATGTTACTAGTAATAACCAAACCCGTACCTTGATGTAACAACATGTTTATGTTAAAACCCCATAGCATAAATGCATCACTTGTAACATTGTGTAGCGTCCTCAAGATGTTACTAGTAATAACCAACCCGTACCTTGATGTAACAACATGTTTATGTTAAAACCCCATAGCATAAATGCATCACTTGTAACATTGTGTAGCGTCCTCAAGATGTTACTAGTAATAACCAACCCGTACCTTGATGTAACAACATGTTTATGTTAAAACCCCATAGCATAAATGCATCACTTGTAACATTGTGTAGCGTCCTCAAGATGTTACTAGTAATAACCAACCCGTACCTTGATGTAACAACATGTTTATGTTGAAACCCCATAGCCTAAATGCATCACTTGTAACATTGTGTAGCGTCCTCAAGATGTTACTAGTAATGACCAACCCGTACCTTGATGTAACAACATGTTTATGTTGAAACCCCATAGCATAAATGCATCCCTTGTAACATTTTGAATCGTCCTCAAGATGTTACTAGTAATGACCAACCCGTACCTTGATGTAACAACATGTTTATGTTGAAACCATATAGCATAAATGCATCCCTTGTAACATTTTGAATCGTCCTCAAGATGTTACTAGTAATGACCAACCCGTACCTTGATGGAACAACATGTTAATGTTGAAACCCCATAGCATAAATGCATTACTTGTAACATTGTGTAGCGTCCTCAAGATGTTACTAGTAATAACCAACCCGTACCTTGATGGAACAACATGTTTATGTTGAAACCCCATAGCATAAATGCATCCCTTGTAACATTTTGAATCGTCCTCAAGATGTTACTAGTAATGACCAACCCGTACCTTGATGTAACAACATGTTTATGTTGAAACCCCATAGCATAAATGCATCCCTTGTAACATTTTGAATCGTCCTCAAGATGTTACTAGTAATGACCAACCCGTACCTTGATGTAACAACATGTTTATGTTGAAACCCCATAGCATAAATGCATCCCTTGTAACATTTTGAATCGTCCTCAAGATGTTACTAGTAATGACCAACCCGTACCTTGATGGAACAACATGTTTATGTTGAAACCCCATAGCATAAATGCATCCCTTGTAACATTTTGAATCGTCCTCAAGATGTTACTAGTAATGACCAACCCGTACCTTGATGGAACAACATGTTAATGTTGAAACCCCATAGCATAAATGCATTACTTGTAACATTGAGTAGCGTCCTCAAGATGTTACTAGTAATGACCAACCCGTACCTTGATGTAACAACATGTTTATGTTGAAACCCCATAGCATAAATGCATCACTTGTAACATTGTGTAGCGTCCTCAAGATGTTACTAGTAATGACCAACCCGTACCTTGATGGAACAACATGTTTATGTTGAAACCCCATAGCCTAAATGCATCACTTGTAACATTGTGTAGCGTTAACAAGATGTTACTAGTAATGACCAACCCGTACCTTGATGGAACAACATGTTTATGTTGAAACCCCATAGCCTAAATGCATCACTTGTAACATTGTGTAGCGTTAACAAGATGTTACTAGTAATGACCGACCCGTACCTTGATGGAACAACATGTTTATGTTGAAACCCCATAGCCTAAATGCATCACATGTAACATTGTGTAGCGTCCTCAAGATGTTACTAGTAATGACGAACCCGTACCTTGATGGAACAACATGTTTATGTTGAAACCCCATAGCATAAATGCATCACTTGTAACATTGTGTATCGGTCTCAAGATGTTACTAGTAATGACCAACCCGTACCTTGATGGAACAACATGTTTATGTTAAAACCCCATAGCATAAATGCATCACTTGTAACATTGTGTATCGGTCTCAAGATGTAACTAGTAATGACCAACCCGTACCTTGATGGAACAACATGTTTATGTTGAAACCCCATAGCATAAATGCATCACTTGTAACATTGTGTAGCGTCCTCAAGATACTACTAGTGATGACCCACCCGTACCCTGATGGAACAACATGTTTATGTTGAAACCCAATAGCATAAATGCATCACTTGTAACATTGTGTATCGGTCTCAAGATGTTACTAGTAATGACCAACCCGTACCTTGATGGAACAACATGTTTATGTTGAAACCCCATAGCATAAATGCATCACTTATAACATTGTGTATCGGGCTCAAGATGTTACTAGTAATGACCAACCCGTACCTTGATGGAACAATAGTTTTATGTTGAAACCCATGAAGACTGACTCCCTCCCTTCAGGCGATGCAATGTCAACTAGGTGAGACATTCCGCTACTGTTGAGTCGGCCTTGAAGCCTGCGTGTATACCTCAACACTCGGCAGCTGTGATACTTGCGACTATGACACACGCTGTACTGTGGTTCACTGGGTATTCTGACCCACAGCGACACGAAGACTCCGATCGCTGTATGAAGACATCAAATATTCAGTATGTTGCGGCACTATCGCTATATTTTAGTGAAGTAGTCCTACACAGCCCACAATGTTACTTTCCATGTTCAGTTCTATCGAATTAGGTCAAGGGTTTGTATATAACGACCCATTTTTAGGTAAATTAGGGAGTTGAAGTAATAAGAAATGCAAATTGTATAAAGAAAATACCGAAGAATGGTAACTTATTCATCTGTTTACCTTGTTGCTGGATCAATGTGAAATTCCTATTCGTGTTTTTACAACGATCTAAGCTATTTACTGAAAACACTGGTATATTTTTTGTGGTTTCGTGACTGCTACAAACACGCGAGACTCTAAATCTAGAGGTCGCAGGTTCGACGTCCGCAAACTCAGATGGAACTTGTATCAGACTATGATACTAAGCCACAAACTCAGATGGAACTAGTATGAGACTATGATACGAAGCCACTAACTCAGATGGAACTAGTATCAGACTGATACGAAGCCACTAACTCAGATGGACCTAGAATCAGACTACTACGAAGCCACTAACTCAGATGGAACTAGTATCAGACTATGATACGAAGCCACTAACTCAGATGGAAGTGGTATCAGACTATGATACGAAGCCACTAACTCAGATGGAACTAGTATCAGACTATGATACGAATAAACTAACTCAGATGGAACTAGTATCAGACTATGATACACAGCCACTAACTCAAATAGAACTAGTATCAGACTATGATACGAAGCTACTAACTCAGATGGAACTAGTATCAGACTAAGATACGAAGCCACTAACTCAGATGGAACTAGTATCAGACTATGATACGAAGCAACTAACTCAGATGGAACTAGTATCAGACAATGATACGAAGCCACTTACTCAGATGGAACTAGTATCAGACTATGATACGAAGCCACTAACTCAGATGGAACTAATATCAGACTGTGATACGAAGCCACTAACTCAGATGGAACTAATATCAGACTGTGATACGAAGCCACAAACTCAGATGGAACTAGTATAAGACTATGATACGAAGCCACAAACTCAGATGGAACTAGTATCAGACTATGATACAAAGCAACTAACTCAGATGGAACTAGTATCAGACAATGATACGAAGCCACAAACTCAGATGGAAACTAGTATCAGACTATTATACGAAGCCACTAACTCAGATGGAACTAGTATCAGACAATGATACGAAGCCACTAACTCCGATTGAACTAGTATCAGACTATGATACGAAGCCACTAACTAAGATGGAACTAGTATCAGACTATGATACGGATGAGCCACTAACTTAGATGGAACTAGTATCAGACTAATATACGAAGCCACTAACTCAGATGGAACTAGTATCAGACAATGATACGAAGCCACTAACTCAGATGGAACTAGTATCAGACCATGATACGAAGCCACTTACTCAGATGGAACTAGTATCAGACTATGATACGAAGCCACTAACTCAGATGGAACAAGTATCAGACTATGATACGTAGCCACTAACTCAGATGGAACTAGTATCAGACTATGATACGAAGCCACTAACTCAGATGGAACAAGTATCAGACTATTATACGAAGCCACTAACTCAAATGGAACTAGTATCAGACAATGATACGGATGAGCCACTAACTCAGATGGAACTAGTATCAGACTATGATACGAAGCCACTAACTCAGATGGAACAAGTATCAGACTATGATACGTAGCCACTAACTCAGATGGAACTAGTATCAGACTATGATACGAAGCAACTAACTCAGATGGAACTAGTATCAGACTATGATACGAAGCCACTCCAATGGAACTAGTATCAAACTGTGATACGAAGCCACTAACTCAGATGGAACTAGTATCAGACTGTGATACGAAGCCACTAACTCAGATGGAACTAGTATCAGACTATTATACGAAGCCACTTACTTATATGGAACAAGTATCAGACTATGATACGAAGCAACTTATTCAGATAAAACTAGTATCAGACTATGATACGAAGCCACTTACTCAGATGGAACTAGTATTGGATTATGGTACGAAGCTACTTACTCTTAAGGAACTAGTATCAGACTATGATATGAAGCCACTAACTCAGATGGAACTAGTATCAGACTATGATACGAAGCCACTAACTCATATGGAACTAATATCAGACTATGATACGAAGCCACTAACTCAGATGGAACTAGTATCAGACTATGATACGAAGCCACTAATTCAGATGGAACTAGTATCAGACTATGATACGAAGCCACCCCTCAGATGGAACTAGTATCAGACTATGATACGAAGCCACTAACTCAGATGGAACTAGTATCAGACTATGATACGAAGCCACTTACTCAGATGAAACTAGTATCAGACTATGATACGAGGCCACTAACTCAGATGGACCTAGTATCAGACAATGATACGAGGCCACTAACTCAGATGGAACTAGTATCAGACTATGATACGAGGCCCCTAACTCAGATGGAACTAGTATCAGACCTTGATACGTAGCCACTAACTCAGATGGAACTAGTATCAGACTATGATACGAAGCCACTAACTCAGATTGACCAAATATCAGACTGTGATACGAAGCCACTAACTCAGATGGAACTAGTGTCAGACTATGATACGAAGCCACTTACTCAGATGGAACTAGTATCAGACTATGATACGAGGCCACTAACTCAGATGGACCTAGTATCAGACAATGATACGAGGCCACTTACTCAGATGGAACTAGTATCAGACTATGATACGAGGCCACATACTCAGATGGAACTAGTATCAGACTATGATACGTAGCCACTTACCCAGATGGAACTAGTATCAGACTATGATACGAGGCCACTAACTCAGATGGAACTAGTATCAGACAATGATACGAGGCCACTAACTCAGATGGAACTAGTATCAGACTATGATACGTAGCCACTAACTCAGATGGAACTAGTATCAGACTATGATACGAAGCCACTAACTCAGATGGAACTAGTATCAGACAATGATACGAGGCCACCAACTCAGATGGAACTAGTATCAGACTATGATACGAAGCCACTCACTCATATGGAACTAGTTTCTGACTTTGATACGAAGCAACTAACTCAGATGGAACTAGTATCAGACTATGATACGAAGCCACTAACTCAGATGGAACTAGTATCAGACTATCAGACGAAGCCACTAACTCAGATGGAACTAGTATCAGACAATGATACGAGGCCACTAACTCAGATGGAACTAGTATCAGACTATGATACGTAGCCACTTACCCAGATGGAACTAGTATCAGACTATGATACGAAGCCACTGACTCAGATGGAACTAGTATCAGACTATGATACGAAGCCACTTACTCAGATGGAACTAGTATCAGACTATGATACGAAGCCACTAACTCAGATGGAACTAGTATCAGACTATGATACGAAGCCACTTACTCAGATGGAACTAGTATCAGACTATGATACGAAGCCACTAACTCAGATGGAACTAGTATCAGACTATGATACGAAGCCACTTACTCAGATGGACCTTGTATCAGACCCATTTCCACAAATTCTTTTTTTTGACCTCTGAATAGTCAGAGTGTAAATAACACTAATATATTACAGGAATGTCATTGTGAATAGTAAAAAATAAGAATTGAATTGAATTTACTTTATTTCATTGTTTCTACAGACAGTACAATTCATATGTGATACAATTACAAAGTGAATTTAGTAATGCACTACAGTAAATACAGAACATTTTTAACTATAGTCAGTAATTTCTTTTAAATGCAAGGAAACACAATAAGAATTAGAATTCTGTGTGTTGGTAGTATTCTGATGTTGATATTACATAAGTTTCCAGTTAGCAACGTTATGGGTTATTGAAATGAAAATGTCACATGGAATTAATAATTAACAAGTACCTAGTTTAATAAAAAAAAAAAGTATCTTGTAATTAAATATGACATGTAGGTATTATCCGTGGAAATAATGGTAGTTAAATATTTTACCTAGTCAGTCGTTAGTAGAGCCTAGAATGGCTAACAAGTGCTTACTGCGAGTAAAATATAAATAGGTATAATGTATGACAGTAATATAAAATATGGTATTTAAACATTGTGGCTAGCGAATATCTTGTAGTATTTAAATTATTAATAATTTAAGTAAATATATTGTTATTTTTTAATGCAGTTAGTAAACGAGTGTCTCCATTAGACTCCTATGGCACTCGTATGTTTTTTGTTTTATTTGTTTTGTGTTTTATGTCTCGCGATCGCGGTCGAACGAAAGTCGGATCAAGTTGAAATTTGGACCATCCACAAGCTTTTATGTAGATTGAATGTGTATAGTTTGGGGCAAAATTGTTTGTAAACTGCCATAGTTACACCATAGTTACTGACAAATATTTTATTGAAACAATATGGCGGCAAAATGTGAGGTGGCCATAATAAGTTTATAAACATTTTTCCGGTCACGAATATGTTAATTTTATTGCGATAGGGTGTTGGGACTGTTGGGAGGAATGCACGAGGGCTGTTAGTAAGCTCATTCCAAGAATTCACTTCTTCTACTGAGAAAAGCGGAAAACCTTCAGTCAAGATTCCCGGCCGTCGGAATCAAACCGATGATCTCCTGGATTGGATATCGCGTCTTACCGCTGAGGCAAGGCCCACCACTGCAGTGTAGCAAGGTCCGCTTCATTTCCGACTGGCGGAGGCTTGTGGAACTCGCAAGATAGGTCGTCGAAGTCCGTTTCACAATTTTAAAAATCACATGTTTTTCAAATTCGAGAAACCTTAAAGACAACATATGAAGTGATTTGTTAAAATAACTTTGGCTTAAAAGGACATATCATCACGTATCATTGCATTCGATCAAAATGTCTCATTTACGGGTTTTAATAATAAGTGTACATAATCCAATGCGTATATTTTTTTAAAACGTTGTTTTTGTAGTGGGGCGACAAAATGGTGCGACGATCTAGCTTGGAAGTGGAACGAGCCTCCGCTAGTCAGAGATAAAATGGACTTGGCAGTGCAGTAACTAGTAATCATTAACGTGTGGTGATACCTACATCTAGTACCAAGCAAATCCGCTAGTTAGGCGCCACTGGTCAAAATTACGCGGGGTTTGAATTTGGATGCCGGCAACTTATCAGACGTCTATGAATGGAAGACGTCTTCTGTCCATGGGCACAGAGGAATGCGGGCGGAAGGCTGGGGTCGGTTATCGCTCCAAAGTGGCCGACGACTGCGTGGTCTCAGATAACAGGAAAGTGTGTTCAGCTTGATATGACAATTCACACAATGAAGCAAGAACGCATTTTATTTATAGCTGCACTGCTAATTACGCTACAACTTCCATTCAAATTGCATTGTTATTACAAAAGTGTTCTTTAAATTAGAATGTGCATTTTAATTTTTTTATCATTTCACGACAGAAAGTAGTTTTCTTGACTAGCGTAAGCGTCCCCCCCCCTCGGTGTCAGTTATCTTATCGCTACAAAGTGGTCGGTCGACTGCATGGTCTCGGATAACAGGGATTTTGTCCTCGTCTCCCTTCATCTCGCATTGAACATTTCGAGTGTTTTGGTTTTGTTTTCTGTTGACTCAAATCATTACATAGTTTTTTTCTGATCAAGTACTGTTTTTTTTTTTTTTAATAAAGCAATATGCTTGGGTCTGTACTCTTTGTTAGACTATTAGCTAGGTTGTAGCTTTGGAAAAATCCGTCTATCTCGTTTCTAATTTCCCCCATAACTGGCCAAACTTTGGTCTAATTATGGTTAAAAATATATTTTAATTCATATTTTTGTGAGTTTTTTTATCGGAACGGAATTGTTTTTTTTTATATCCACAGAGTAAAAATTTGAGAATGTTGCTTTGTTAAACTGTGCACCTGCATTGGCGGTGAAACGCCCGCAAATGTGGGTCTGGTAAATGCTCTTCAGTTGGACTGTGTTTTTGTAGATTTGAAGCTCAATGAAAATTGAAAACACTCCTAGCTGTGCTCCTAGTGTCCTGTGTCTTACGAGGAACATCCGTACCAAAACAAAGTTGAGATTTGTCTTAGACCAATGTTGTAGCGTTCTAGATTACAGAGCAACGGGTACATGACGGGGGGGGGGGGGGGGGGTATGACGGGTTATGTACGTATGGCTTTTATGTTATAGACTTATAAGCCTACTGTGGTTTCTTTTGTGTTTAGTGATTTTTTTGTAGATATTAATTTGTTTGCGTTGTGTTATTACGTTGTGTCTATAGGTTGCCTATTACACAGTTTACTTCATACCCGTATTCAATAACTAAAAATGTGAAAGTAACGAATTATTGGGAATCATTGTCAGTTGCATTTCACAATTGTACTTGGGTCCATGGATAACCACACGCACACCTGTTGGCGACGCTGTCACTAGTAAAGAGTGCGTATTTTTTTATACCTAATCCCATGTTATAAATATATAGCTTCATTTAGCTACAAAACCAGTGTACTGTTTATTTGTATGTATATGGAGCAATCGTCATAAGTTTTCCCCGACTGGGATCGAACCAGCGCACTCCGACATAACGTACCAATGCTCTGGCATAAGAGCTCATCTAATTGCTGAACGTAGCAATTTACACATTTATGGTTCTTGTGGCCCACGATTATTTCAGATCGTAAGATCATAATTAGACCGCCAAGCTGGCGTACACGGGTTCCATTCTAGTTCGGGGCAAATATCATTCATTACTCATTAGTCTCTTGTTACAATCGTACAGTAAATTAGAAGTAATTCAACGGCAACTTTGAACACGGTCCTGTATTATTTATCATCTAAGATTGTATAAAGCAATTCAGATTTCCAGTTTGTTTTCTTTAGTCTTTAAACAAGTGTAGCTCGGTCAGTTTTTACAATAGAATCGAGATTCGAAATTTGGTATCCATAAAATAATGAAAATAAACACATACAATCACTATAAATTTGAATATTCTGTTAATTCATCAGTCGATAAATTGTATTGGCGGTCATTTCTGGTGTGTTGTGATGTCAGCCGTCGACCTACGAGTGTGATAAGATATGTTCTGAAATATGATCCGACGCAGGTGCAGAACGAAAGATAACAGCGGACTCGAGTTGTGGAGAGGGTAACACACACACAAGCCTGATAAGACCAAGCCCGTCTATTTGGACGGTCAGCTACGCACTTTTGTGGTCTCACTCGGCCGGACCAACCGAGAGTAGGCTCAAAAAATTTGTAATTTTTACCTGATTACAGCAAAGGCAATCCGGAAATCGAAATCGGTAGCTTTCACTTCTTATAGCCAAAAAACGGCAAAAAACGGTAAATTTATTAAGTACAAGACCAATTGAGTGATTACGCTGGGGAAGGTGTCAAAAAATTCGATATTTTTTAGAAATAAAGAAACAATAATGCGAAAATGGAAATCTGCAGAGTTTAGCGTTGAGATCCTAAAAAACGGTAAATAATGGCACAATTTATTAAATAGACTAACTGACCAGTAATAATAAAAGAGGTAGGCTAATTTGATATTTTAAGCATAATGTAAAAGAAATAATGTGAAACTCAATATATGTGCCTTTAGGCATTACCGGTGGATGAAAAAGGGTACCAAAAAAGGCACCGCTGTCGTTTAGATCGCTTGACTGACTTTCTGGGAGAGAAGGCAACAAATGCGATTAAAAGCATCGTGCGAACATCTAAACCATTGACGTTTACCTTTCATATTCTAAAGGGCAAAAATGGTCATGAGGGGGGGGGTTGGTTATAAGATTATTAGTGCTATTATTTTCGCAAAAATAGAATAAACCCAAATGCAGTTGGAAACGGCCATGATAGATAAATCACAAATTGTTGGTATTATTTCAAGTGCTTGAAGAACGGCAAGTGAGTCACATTTAATTAAATGGAAATACTATTTGCAGGGAAAAATAATTGGGTAGGAAGAATAATGTATCATTGGACATGATTATGAACGCAATTGGTCAATATTTTTATGAGTTTTATTTACACGAAAACGAAAAAATCAAAATAGGCTTATTGTTTCCAATTATTTAAAAGATCAAATACAAGAAAAAATATATGGACGGCATGTGTTCCATCAATCTAACTCCGTAAGTTCTAGACGGTTTGTGTAGTGTAGTGTGTTAAACACCAATGTTCGGCATTTACATTTCTATGGCCTGGCCATGTGTATGTGTAAACTTGTTGAAAAAGTAATTGTAAACCTACGAGTACGAAGCATCAAATTATGTAGATGTTAGCTCATGATATTATATTATTATACAAGAAAATGAATCACCAATGTAAATACAAATTATTAAAACACACATGTGAGATGACGTTAACAACAAATACAAGTTGTACCTTACTGTGTCGAACTTCGCTGTAAACAATGAAATACATCGATGACTTTGGAGCTATCCTAGCAAGGAGGCACTCAATAAATTCAAAGATGTTCTGAAATCATCCTTGTTGATTCTGATGTTTGCCCGCAGGTGTTCGCACTGTCCAACCACTGATTCACATATTTTATATTTAAATATCTATCTTTATAGTTGGTTATCGCTCACTCGTCAATGGGGTTCGGAGGCTATAGGGTTGGCTCAGCCGCTTTAAATTAAAATCGCTCACTGAAAATCAGTCATGCTACTGAGTGGATCGACTCAAAATATAAAGTTTTCATTCAGTACTTAAAATATCCTCTTCGCCTCCTTGTTAAATATTTTCCGTGCTTTGAGAATCACTTGAACAGAAACTCATTCACATATAGTCGCATTGGTAACGCAAACACTGTATTTCATTTAAATATATTATATCAAGTTCAGTGTAATGAGGGCTTAAATATTATGTATGTATACTTTAGAAATCGGGGTCACTATTCTTATTGCAGTAGTTTCCTCTTTTAGGTACTGGATGCAAGGTCTCTTCTTGCACCTCTTTGCATTGGTATTCACAGAAATACAAGTCTGTATCTAAGCTTCAAATCACTGCACTGACACTTGGCTGTGGAACAGTGTTTGCATTTGCACGATTTCCAACACTTCTTCAAGGGCTGGTTTTGTCACAAGCCATCGGAAAGCACTACTGAACCATTTTCCAGGCACCAGCCATATTCAAATGAGAGTGGGATACTTAAAGATTGAGAGGTGAGAGAATTGAGAGAATTTGTTACCTAGCGTTATTCTACTGGTCTTGTATAATTACAAAACACATTTCTTGCTGAAAGCCAAATACTTTTGACTTAAACTTTCACAATATTTGTTTAGTATTCTGCTTTAAGTATGACATATTATGTGTTGTCATCTCTTCCATGCAATGTAAGCGGTTACTTGGAGTTAATCGGTAACTTAACCTTAATATAAAATGGTCCATTTATGACCCCCCCCCCTTTTTTCCATAATGCCCAAAGCTATTATTTAAAAAATTTGGATAACATTTTCTTCACGATCCCTTTTAAGATTTCAATTTTTTGCCGCCCTTACTAGCATTATCATTAATTGGTAATGTAGTTCATAAATTGCCCTTTTTTGCCGTTATTTGTATGTAAAAAGTGAAAGCTACCAATTTCAATTTCCGCATTGTCTTTAATGCAATCAGGTAATAATTACGATTTTTTAGCCTACTCCCGGCGTGTCTGGCCGAGTAAGACCATTGTCTTGAATTTTTGAGCAAAGGGGACAGGCTACTGGCTAGTATGCCTTTTTTATAACTTTTTGTTCTAAAGACCAAGCAAAGCACTGCTGATTTTGATGGTCGCTTTATTTGTTCTGAATTCGTTCTAAAATATCGAGTTCGTGCCACCAGTCTAAGTGTAATCGATCGATAGGTCTTCTATATGATACATTGGTGCCCTTTTTTGCCGTTTCTTGGTGTTAAAGGCAGTGATTATTATTTCTTACTTCACATTATTTGTTATTGGCTACATTCAGTTTGAAATTCCGAGTTGTTTGACTCCTCTCAAAGTGTTATCGGTCAACTGGTCTTCTAACTGAAATGTGTGCCGTTTTTGCCGTTTTTATGCTCCTAGTGCCAAACAGTAGCGATTTCCATTTTCGAATTACTTCTGATTAACTCTACATAAAATAACAAATTGTTAGACACCTATTTCAGCGTTATCAGTCAACTAGTCTTGTAGTATTTAAATAATTCTTTTTTGACGGCTTTTGCCGTTTTTTGGCTATAAAAAGTAAAAGCTACCGATTTAGATTTCCGGATTGCCTTTGTTGTAATCAGGTAAAAATTACGAATTTTTTGAGCCTACTCTCGGCTGGTCCGGCCGAGTGAGACCATTCTGTTGAATTTGGGGGGATAGCTGACCGTCTAATTATTTTGTTCCCATAAATCACAATAAAAATTAGTATTTGATACAAATATAAGTGGATATACATTCGATAGATAGCCTACGAAGATTTCAGTCAGGATATTTTTTATAGTGGTAACATGTATTTCTACGCACTGCTGTTGCGTCAAACTTGAATGGATTATGCAAATATTACAGGTAGGCCTACATTGGAGTGAATTACCAATTATAAAAGGTTTTTATATTATTATTATTATTATTATTATTATTATTATTATTATTATTATTATTATTATTATTATTATTATTATTATTATTATTATTATTATTATTATTATTATTATTATTATTATTATTATATACAATATCTTTTGTGCTATATGTAACGTTGTACTTGTGAATGTCATTTGGCGTTGTAATAAATAAATAAATAAATAAATAAATAAATAAATAAATAAATAAATAAATAAATAAATAAAAGCAATAAACATACCAATAACAAGTGATCACGAAACCATCTTATCACATATTGCTAATTAACCCATATTTAATATTAGTATGTGACATACAAACAACGAATTTTCGTCCTCGCATAAATTATTAGGTCTGGTTGCTTATGCAGCTTCCCAAAACACATTCATGGATTCTCATCTCAGTAGGCCTACTGGTGATACGCGGTTGAGAGTCTGTCTCAAATGGTGTAAATTGATAATCTTTACAAACTACAAAGTGTATCGTAGATATCTTGTAGATTAGGCCGATATTAACACAAGTGAAATTTCGAAATAATTGTAAGCGTAGGTGCAGGCGAGCATCGTTGAGCTGCATTTCAGTATCGAACTATCCATGCGGTACGACCACATAATTATAGTGTAATTAGGTATGTGACAGGTGACAAGCTTTAATCTGTTCCAAAGTTGCATTTTGTCCTTCCCGCGAATGAATAGTCAACTTACTACCGAGTTCCAAACACTGCCACTCTAAGCGCTCCTTGTCGAACAAAATAATTCTTAAAACTTTAAAAACTAATTTAATTGATAGTTTGAGAACGGTGTAAGATATCTTAAAAATTTAAAAAGCATTCAGATTCTAGAACCAAATGCAAGGTCTAACCGTCGGTCTTTTGTTAATATCATATCATATTCACAAACAATAGATAATTTAATTCAGTTTCATTAATTATTTTTTTCATTGAAGTCGAGTTTGAAAATTGAAAATATACCTGCGGTTAGACCTCACAATTTATGCGTTTTATGCAAAAACGTTTGAATTTCGTTGCTGGATTAATATTTGGTCTAAATATCGATCTAGAACTCAATTTTACAGATGTTAATTAAAAGAGCATTAACATTATGTAATTATAAACATTAGTAATCAATTTATAGATACAATTGAAGCTGATGATTTAAGCTTTTTAAAAAGTCCACGATCACCTTCATAGCTTTATTAGTTCCGAAGATATGGATACTTTACTCCAATGTACGGCAAACTATGTTGCATTCCCCCTTACCCCTCTAGCGGGCCCTAGTGCTAGCGATATCCTAACCTTAATGTTATTCAAGTTTACGATATCCAGTAGTTCTATAATCGTCCGCATGGTCCGCTCGCTGTGTTTTCATGTGACCTTGGCTCAGTCGCTTGGCCGCAGCTTGGACGAGCGGACGTGTCGAACTGGTCAGCCTAAACACGCCCATATTTGTTCGTTTACGCTGCACTAGCTTACAATATTAAACCAGGTATGTTATTGATATCTTATTGAGTGATTTAATTTAATTATTTCTCTTCGGGATTTAGTTTTGTATCAGCTAACAAACAATTGATTTTTTTTTAGAAATTGCTGTAATTCATTAATTAATTAACTAAACAATAATTAATTCAATAATGTGTAATTGATTAAAATTACGATCGGGACAAGTACAATATTTAAAAGTTTTTTCGTTCATTGTTTTTCAGATACAAATCAAACTGAAGGTATCAATCACTTTTGAAATATCTAGAATCGTTCTCAAGATACCAATAAGATACGTCATTTAGTGAGTTTGGTCCTCTTTACCTTCTTCACTTAATATAGCGTCGGCGAAATCACATTCATAACATTATTGTCAAAGCTTAAGCCGCGGTCGGTTAGCCGGTTCTCATCCGAACACCGAAGTTAAGCAACCTCAGGAGGAGGACGGGTGACCACTCTCCACCAAAACTCTAGTTACCGTTGGTAAGAGCAGATTAGAGGGTTCGAAAGCTTGTGTAACAGCTTCGTTCTTCTCGTCAACTGCTCGGCAGCCCAGGTTACTGGAGGAACCTATATGACTGATCAAAGTTACACCGTTCTTTCGGACGGGACGCGTAAAACCGATAGCCTCCTTGGTACTTTTCGATAGGAGTGGGCTACGTGCCGGTACCAGGCTTCCCCTCCACCGTACTTCATATCCATTCATCAATCATTATATACAGTATATTACATTTGCACTAGTGAATATCCAGTATATTACATTTGCACTAGTGAGGCCTCGGTGCTATTGCAGATATTGACTAAATAGTAATGCCGACAGGTCATTATAAGGGGAATTGATTGCGGGGGGGGGGGGGCTTGGGAGATGAGGAGTGGGGGGTTTGAAGGACCTTCAGGTCGCCAAGAGAACCGGGAACTATATATGAGAAGTGTGTGACATTTAGCATAGGAAAGAAGATTGTGTGTGATGTATAAAGCAATGTCAAACGATAATAACAAGCAGAGCCCTCCTTGCGGTCACCGGTCACAACAAGCAGAGCCCTCCTTGCGGTCACCGGTCACAACAAGCAGAGCCCTCCTTGCTGTCACCGGTCACAACAAGCAGAGCCCTCCTTGCGGTCACAACAAGCAGAGCCCTCCTTGCGGTCACCGGTCACAACAAGCAGAGCCCTCCTTGCGGTCACCGGTCACAACAAGCAGAGCCCTCCTTGCGGTCACCGGTCACAACAAGCAGAGCCCTCCTTGCGGTCACAACAAGCAGAGCCCTCCTTGCTGTCACCGGTCACAACAAGCAGAGCCCTCCTTGCGGTCACAACAAGCAGAGCCCTCCTTGCGGTCACCGGTCACAACAAGCAGAGCCCTCCTTGCGGTCACCGGTCACAACAAGCAGAGCCCTCCTTGCGGTCACCGGTCACAACAAGCAGAGCCCTCCTTGCTGTCACCGGTCACAACAAGCAGAGCCCTCCTTGCGGTCACCGGTCACAACAAGCAGAGCCCTCCTTGCGGTCACAACAAGCAGAGCCCTCCTTGCTGTCACCGGTCACAACAAGCAGAGCCCTCCTTGCTGTCACCGGTCACAACAAGCAGAGCCCTCCTTGCGGTCACCGGTCACAACAAGCAGAGCCCTCCTTGCGGTCACAACAAGCAGAGCCCTCCTTGCTGTCACCGGTCACAACAAGCAGAGCCCTCCTTGCGGTCACCGGTCACAACAAGCAGAGCCCTCCTTGCGGTCACAACAAGCAGAGCCCTCCTTGCTGTCACCGGTCACAACAAGCAGAGCCCTCCTTGCGGTCACAACAAGCAGAGCCCTCCTTGCTGTCACCGGTCACAACAAGCAGAGCCCTCCTTGCTGTCACCGGTCACAACAAGCAGAGCCCTCCTTGCGGTCACAACAAGCAGAGCCCTCCTTGCTGTCACCGGTCACAACAAGCAGAGCCCTCCTTACGGTCACAACAAGCAGAGCCCACCTTGCTGTCACCGGTCACAACAAGCAGAGCCCTCCTTGCTGTCACCGGTCACAACAAGCAGAGCCCTCCTTGCGGTCACAACAAGCAGAGCCCTCCTTGCTGTCACCGGTCACAACAAGCAGAGCCCTCCTTACGGTCACAACAAGCAGAGCCCTCCTTGCTGTCACCGGTCACAACAAGCAGAGCCCTCCTTGCTGTCACCGGTCACAACAAGCAGAGCCCTCCTTGCGGTCACCGGTCACAACAAGCAGAGCCCTCCTTGCTGTCACCGGTCACAACAAGCAGAGCCCTCCTTGCTGTCACCGGTCACAACAAGCAGAGCCCTCCTTGCGGTCACCGGTCACAGCAAGCAGAGCCCTCCTTGCGGTCACCGGTCACAACAAGCAGAGCCCTCCTTGCGGTCACAACAAGCAGAGCCCTCCTTGCGGTCACCGGTCACAACAAGCAGAGCCCTCCTTGCGGTCACCGGTCACAACAAGCAGAGCCCTCCTTGCGGTCACCGGTCACAACAAGCAGAGCCCTCCTTGCGGTCACCGGTCACAACAAGCAGAGCCCTCCTTGCGGTCACCGGTCACAACAAGCAGAGCCCTCCTTGCGGTCACCGGTCACAACAAGCAGAGCCCTCCTTGCGGTCACAACAAGCAGAGCCCTCCTTGCTGTCACCGGTCACAACAAGCAGAGCCCTCCTTGCTGTCACCGGTCACAACAAGCAGAGCCCTCCTTGCGGTCACCGGTCACAATAAGCAGAGCCCTCCCTGCTGTCACCGGTCACAACAAGCAGAGCCCTCCTTGCTGTCACCGGTCACAACAAGCAGAGCCCTCCTTGCGGTCACCGGTCACAACAAGCAGAGCCCTCCTTGCTGTCACCGGTCACAACAAGCAGAGCCCTCCTTGCGGTCACAACAAGCAGAGCCCTCCTTGCGGTCACAACAAGCAGAGCCCTCCTTGCTGTCACCGGTCACAACAAGCAGAGCCCTCCTTGCTGTCACAACAAGCAGAGCCCTCCTTGCGGTCACAACAAGCAGAGCCCTCCTTGCGGTCACCGGTCACAACAAGCAGAGCCCTCCTTGCGGTCACAACAAGCAGAGCCCTCCTTGCGGTCACAACAAGCAGAGCCCTCCTTGCTGTCACCGGTCACAACAAGCAGAGCCCTCCTTGCTGTCACAACAAGCAGAGCCCTCCTTGCGGTCACAACAAGCAGAGCCCTCCTTGCGGTCACAACAAGCAGAGCCCTCCTTGCTGTCACCGGTCACAACAAGCAGAGCCCCTCCTTGCGGTCACCGGTCACAACAAGCAGAGCCCTCCTTGCGGTCACAACAAGCAGAGCCCTCCTTGCGGTCACAACAAGCAGAGCCCTCCTTGCGGTCACCGGTCACAACAAGCAGAGCCCTCCTTGCGGTCACCGGTCACAACAAGCAGAGCCCTCCTTGCGGTCACAGCAAGCAGAGCCCTCCTTGCGGTCACAACAAGCAGAGCCCTCCTTGCGGTCACAACAAGCAGAGCCCTCCTTGCGGTCACCGGTCACAACAAGCAGAGCCCTCCTTGCGGTCACCGGTCACAACAAGCAGAGCCCTCCTTGCTGTCACAACAAGCAGAGCTCTCCTACCGGTCACCGGTCACAACAAGCAGAGCCCTCCTTGCGGTCACAACAAGCAGAGCCCTCCTTGCTGTCACCGGTCACAACAAGCAGAGCCCTCCTTGCGGTCACAACAAGCAGAGCCCTCCTTGCGGTCACAACAAGCAGAGCCCTCCTTGCTGTCACCGGTCACAGCAAGCAGAGCCCTCCTTGCGGTCACCGGTCACAACAAGCAGAGCCCTCCTTGCTGTCACAACAAGCAGAGCCCTCCTTGCGGTCACAACAAGCAGAGCCCTCCTTGCGGTCACCGGTCACAACAAGCAGAGCCCTCCTTGCGGTCACAACAAGCAGAGCCCTCCTTGCTGTCACCGGTCACAACAAGCAGAGCCCTCCTTGCGGTCACCGGTCACAACAAGCAGAGCCCTCCTTGCGGTCACAACAAGCAGAGCCCTCCTTGCGGTCACCGGTCACAACAAGCAGAGCCCTCCTTGCGGTCACAACAAGCAGAGCCCTCCTTGCGGTCACCGGTCACAACAAGCAGAGCCCTCCTTGCTGTCACCGGTCACAACAAGCAGAGCCCTCCTTGCTGTCACCGGTCACAACAAGCAAAGCCCTCCTTGCTGTCACCGGTCACAACAAGCAGAGCCCTCCTTGCGGTCACAACAAGCAGAGCCCTCCTTGCGGTCACCGGTCACAACAAGCAGAGCCCTCCTTGCGGTCACCGGTCACAACAAGCAGAGCCCTCCTTGCGGTCACCGGTCACAACAAGCAGAGCCCTCCTTGCGGTCACAACAAGCAGAGCCCTCCTTGCGGTCACCGGTCACAACAAGCAGAGCCCTCCTTGCGGTCACAACAAGCAGAGCCCTCCTTGCGGTCACCGGTCACAACAAGCAGAGCCCTCCTTGCTGTCACCGGTCACAACAAGCAGAGCCCTCCTTGCTGTCACCGGTCACAACAAGCAGAGCCCTCCTTGCGGTCACAACAAGCAGAGCCCTCCTTGCGGTCACCGGTCACAACAGGCAGAGCCCTCCTTGCGGTCACCGATCACAACAAGCAGAGCCCTCCTTGCGGTCACAACAAGCAGAGCCCTCCTTGCGGTCACCGGTCACAACAAGCAGAGCCCTCCTTGCTGTCACCGGTCACAACAAGCAGAGCCCTCCTTGCGGTCACAACAAGCAGAGCCCTCCTTGCGGTCACAACAAGCAGAGCCCTCCTTGCGGTCACCGGTCACAACAAGCAGAGCCCTCCTTGCGGTCACCGGTCACAACAAGCAGAGCCCTCCTTGCGGTCACAACAAGCAGAGCCCTCCTTGCTGTCACCGGTCACAACAAGCAGAGCCCTCCTTGCGGTCACAACAAGCAGAGCCCTCCTTGCGGTCACAACAAGCAGAGCCCTCCTTGCTGTCACCGGTCACAACAAGCAGAGCCCTCCTTGCGGTCACAACAAGCAGAGCCCTCCTTGCTGTCACCGGTCACAACAAGCAGAGCCCTCCTTGCGGTCACAACAAGCAGAGCCCTCCTTGCGGTCACAACAAGCAGAGCCCTCCTTGCGGTCACAACAAGCAGAGCCCTCCTTGCGGTCACCGATCACCACAAGCAGAGCCCTCCTTGCCGTCACCGGTCACAACAAGAAGAGCCCTCCTTGCGGTCACCGGTCACAACAAGCAGAGCCCTCCTTGCGGTCACAACAAGCAGAGCCCTCCTTGCGGTCACCGGTCACAACAAGCAGAGCACTCCTTGCTGTCACCGGTCACAACAAGCAGAGCCCTCCTTGCGGTCACAACAAGCAGAGCCCTCCTTGCTGTCACCGGTCACAACAAGCAGAGCCCTCCTTGCGGTCACCGGTCACAACAAGCAGAGCCCTCCTTGCTGTCACCGGTCACAACAAGCAGAGCCCTCCTTGCGGTCACAACAAGCAGAGCCCTCCTTGCGGTCACCGGTCACAACAAGCAGAGCCCTCCTTGCGGTCACCGGTCACAACAAGCAGAGCCCTCCTTGCGGTCACCGGTCACAACAAGCAGAGCCTTCCTTGCGGTCACCGGTCACAACAAGCAGAGCCCTCCTTGCGGTCACAACAAGCAGAGCCCTCCTTGCTGTCACCGGTCACAACAAGCAGAGCCCTCCTTGCGGTCACCGGTCACAACAAGCAGAGCCCTCCTTGCGGTCACCGGTCACAACAAGCAGAGCCCTCCTTGCGGTCACCGGTCACAACAAGCAGAGCCTTCCTTGCGGTCACCGGTCACAACAAGCAGAGCCCTCCTTGCGGTCACAACAAGCAGAGCCCTCCTTGCGGTCACCGGTCACAACAAGCAGAGCCCTCCTTGCGGTCACCGGTCACAACAAGCAGAGCCCTCCTTGCGGTCACCGGTCACAACAAGCAGAGCCCTCCTTGCGGTCACCGGTCACAACAAGCAGAGCCCTCCTTGCTGTCACCGGTCATAACAAGCAGAGCCCTCCTTGCTGTCACCGGTCACAACAAGCAGAGCCCTCCTTGCGGTCACCGGTCACAACAAGCAGAGCCCTCCTTGCGGTCACCGGTCACAACAAGCAGAGCCCTCCTTGCGGTCACCGGTCACAACAAGCAGAGCCCTCCTTGCGGTCACCGGTCACAACAAGCAGAGCCCTCCTTGCTGTCACCGGTCACAACAAGCAGAGCCCTCCTTGCGGTCACAACAAGCAGAGCCCTCCTTGCGGTCACAACAAGCAGAGCCCTCCTTGCTGTCACCGGTCACAACAAGCAGAGCCCTCCTTGCTGTCACCGGTCACAACAAGCAGAGCCCTCCTTGCGGTCACCGGTCACAACAAGCAGAGCCCTCCTTGCTGTCACCGGTCACAACAAGCAGAGCCCTCCTTGCGGTCACCGGTCACAACAAGCAGAGCCCTCCTTGCTGTCACCGGTCAAAACAAGCAGAGCCCTCCTTGCGGTCACAACAAGCAGAGCCCTCCTTGCTGTCACCGGTCACAACAAGCAGAGCCCTCCTTGCTGTCACCGGTCACAACAAGCAGAGCCCTCCTTGCGGTCACCGGTCACAACAAGCAGAGCCCTCCTTGCGGTCACCGGTCACAACAAGCAGAGCCCTCCTTGCTGTCACCGGTCACAACAAGCAGAGCCCTCCTTGCGGTCACCGGTCACAACAAGCAGAGCCCTCCTTGCGGTCACAACAAGCAGAGCCCTCCTTGCGGTCACAACAAGCAGAGCCCTCCTTGCGGTCACAACAAGCAGAGCCCTCCTTGCTGTCACCGGTCACAACAAGCAGAGCCCTCCTTGCGGTCACCGGTCACAACAAGCAGAGCCCTCCTTGCGGTCACAACAAGCAGAGCCCTCCTTGCGGTCACAACAAGCAGAGCCCTCCTTGCGGTCACAACAAGCAGAGCCCTCCTTGCTGTCACCGGTCACAACAAGCAGAGCCCTCCTTGCGGTCACCGGTCACAACAAGCAGAGCCCTCCTTGCTGTCACCGGTCACAACAAGCAGAGCCCTCCTTGCGGTCACAACAAGCAGAGCCCTCCTTGCGGTCACAACAAGCAGAGCCCTCCTTGCTGTCACCGGTCACAACAAGCAGAGCCCTCCTTGCGGTCACCGGTCACAACAAGCAGAGCCCTCCTTGCGGTCACCGGTCACAACAAGCAGTGCCCTCCTTGCGGTCACAACAAGCAGAGCCCTCCTTGCTGTCACCGGTCACAACAAGCAGAGCCCTCCTTGCTGTCACCGGTCACAACAAGCAGAGCCCTCCTTGCGGTCACCGGTCACAACAAGCAGAGCCCTCCTTGCGGTCACAACAAGCAGAGCCCTCCTTGCTGTCACCGGTCACAACAAGCAGAGCCCTCCTTGCGGTCACCGGTCACAACAAGCAGAGCCCTCCTTGCGGTCACCGGTCACAACAAGCAGAGCTCTCCTTGCTGTCACCGGTCACAACAAGCAGAGCCCTCCTTGCGGTCACCGGTCACAACAAGCAGAGCCCTCCTTGCGGTCACCGGTCACAACAAGCAGAGCCCTCCTTGCGGTCACAACAAGCAGAGCCCTCCTTGCTGTCACCGGTCACAACAAGCAGTGCCCTCCTTGCGGTCACAACAAGCAGAGCCCTCCTTGCGGTCACCGGTCACAACAAGCAGTGCCCTCCTTGCGGTCACAACAAGCAGAGCCCTCCTTGCTGTCACCGGTCACAACAAGCAGAGCCCTCCTTGCTGTCACCGGTCACAACAAGCAGAGCCCTCCTTGCGGTCACCGGTCACAACAAGCAGAGCCCTCCTTGCGGTCACAACAAGCAGAGCCCTCCTTGCTGTCACCGGTCACAACAAGCAGAGCCCTCCTTGCGGTCACCGGTCACAACAAGCAGAGCCCTCCTTGCGGTCACCGGTCACAACAAGCAGAGCTCTCCTTGCTGTCACCGGTCACAACAAGCAGAGCCCTCCTTGCGGTCACCGGTCACAACAAGCAGAGCCCTCCTTGCGGTCACCGGTCACAACAAGCAGAGCCCTCCTTGCGGTCACAACAAGCAGAGCCCTCCTTGCTGTCACCGGTCACAACAAGCAGAGCCCTCCTTGCGGTCACCGGTCACAACAAGCAGAGCCCTCCTTGCGGTCACCGGTCACAACAAGCAGTGCCCTCCTTGCGGTCACAACAAGCAGAGCCCTCCTTGCTGTCACCGGTCACAACAAGCAGAGCCCTCCTTGCGGTCACCGGTCACAACAAGCAGAGCCCTCCTTGCGGTCACCGGTCACAACAAGCAGAGCCCTCCTTGCGGTCACCGGTCACAACAAGCAGAGCCCTCCTTGCGGTCACAACAAGCAGAGCCCTCCTTGCTGTCACCGGTCAAAACAAGCAGAGCCCTCCTTGCGGTCACCGGTCACAACAAGCAGAGCCCTCCTTGCGGTCACCGGTCACAACAAGCAGAGCCCTCCTTGCGGTCACCGGTCACAACAAGCAGAGCCCTCCTTGCGGTCACCGGTCACAACAAGCAGAGCCCTCGTTGCGGTCACCGGTCACAACAAGCAGAGCCCTCCTTGCGGTCACCGGTCACAACAAGGAGGGACCAACCTCGACCAGTCAAACACTCAAGCTTGTGGAAGGTCATCTAGTTTTTACGTTAAATCCAATTTAGAAGTCGTTATATACGTAATAGTCCTTCAGCCCAGGACGTTTTGCTTACAAAAAAAGTCGACGCATTTTAACCTTGGAATATGATAAAACAACGTGTAGTTAGTTGTAATTCATGAGGTGCTTTGCTGGCAAAAGGGCTAAACACGCCACCATCTTGGATTTTATACAATTCACACTAATGGCTATACCAACCAAAGTACTTAACCAATTTTAAAAAACGTTTGTATTTTAAATAGAATTTTTCAATTAAAATGTACTTGTGTAGACAATTTTTAAATTTAATAGTTATATTATACATTTAAAAAACATGTTCCTACTCTATGTTTTTAGTTTCGGAATGGTAAGCTTATAACTTTTATTAAAGCGTAAAAACTGAAAAATTCTTCATATAAACGTTTTAGATAGCTTTATTTAAAAAACAATGCAATCAAATTGAAGTCTCTAGTTAGATTACTTCCCGAGATATGAAGTTTTAAAGAGTCTCGCTACGCTCTCTTGCCGCGCTTGGCGTTGCCCAAGCCAGGCGCCGAGCGGTGCGCGTGCGGTCTATGTAGTCCTGCCTTCTCAGACTATCTTCTGATAGTTTATTTGAATTGAATTATTGCGTTAGCTTTGGTTCAATTATTTCAAATTCCAGGAATTTGGTTACTCACCCTTACCCCTCTACCCAACTATTTATATTCCAAGCTCTGACACAATGCTGGATGCAGCGCGCGATTTGTATTGCGAGTAGACCATCGAAAGGCAATCAATTCGTTACAATTTTGAAATTATTAAAAATGGGTTTTATCATAAACGGTAACTGCTCACATTTTCTCATGCTTATTATGATTATTTAAACAAATTTGAGTTAGACAATTTCAAGAGAAAACATTTATTATTTTACAGAGTTTGAACAAAGAAACAGATATTGATAATTGTCAAGAGATTGACGACAAAGACAGAGTTTGAAGTCAATGCTTAATATTTCAATTTAGACATTTTCCTCAGTTTGATTATCCCAGTACAATGCGTCTTTTATATCCATGGACTAAAAAGTTAAACCATACAATTCAGTGCAAGTTTTTACTGCAATTGCATATTATATTAGTGATTTCTCTAAAGCAAAAACACAAACACCTCAGAGCAATGCCAACGTTACAGCACTCATAATGTAGAGCCCTATCATTTTACAACGTATTAGCTGAACAATGAGTGCGGTATAAATGAAACTATGTCTTGTACACATTTAATATATTTACCATTGATAATCAGATATTAAATTAAAATTAGAGCAGCTCTTAAAATCGCTTATTGAAGATAAGGCAGAAAAACTAGACACAAACCTTGTTTTTATCACAAGCCAGTTGATTGATAGTGAACATTGCCTTGCCAGTCCATTCAGGGCACTTGCATGAACTTGTTGAAGAAACTTACATGCCAATAATACCTCACGCGTTTCATGCTGCAAAGTCGGGCACGTTGAATTATAGTACATTCTTCTGATACTGATGTAAGTGTACGTTTACTGTATTACTTTAAGATGTGCAACATGTAGGATTACACGAGCTCTGGGTAAGAGGTGGAGTTGGTGATTCAACACGGTTAATTTCAATTCATACATTGGATAGAATGGGTAACATGGACGATATTCTTTTTGCACTGCACACTCAGGTTGCGATTTCACCAGCAAGTTTGGTAAAATCTGCTCTTGAAGCAGATTCCATTGAATGAACTTTAGAAGAACTGCTTTTTTAACACAGGATGAAATCCTAAAGGCTGAAGAGTTCTTAGTTCGTGTTTTGAAGAGTAACACGACATGGAAGACTATGGATAAACAAGACATTGGAAATATCACCAGTGTAAAGCCAATGTCGATTTACCACCTACTAGCAATTCAATAAATCTCAATGTCATGCGTGCTATTGTACGAATGATAACCATTTTAATTCTGATACGTCTTCTTAGACAACATTATTTGGCTTTGAGAAAGCAGACGAACTACATGGTTTCATTAATCCCGAATAATTGTCTTTTAGAAGAATTTCTAACAGCTTGCACTGATGAAAAATTTGCCACTGAAAATTATGCGTGTCGTGAGAATAACCTGTCTTGTACATTTTGTAAATGTCAGAGTTTCGATACAATAAGCTACACAAATCAATTGAATGAAGATGGTCAATTAATAATCAGTTAATTCATCATAATTTAAACAATGTTACAAACAGCATATCTCTTTAATATCTGATTTTCAATAATGGTAAATACATTAAATGTGTGCAAGACATAGTTTCATGTATACCGCAATTGTGGTTAAGCTAAGACATTATAAAATGATAGATAGGGCTCTACATTATTAGGGCTTTAACATCATCAGTGATGTACTGTGTGTGTGTTCATAATAAAATACACTTTTACAATTTTGCTTTAGAAAAATCCCCAATATGGAATGCAGTAAAAACAAATATGTGACGCATTTTCATCTTCATTTTCATACATTACCATTATATAAAACCTAGTAGTTGGACTATACACTGTTCATTGTCAAGATCAAACAATTAAAAACCGCCCGCGGTTTTTAATTGTTTGATCTTGACAAGGAACAGTGTACACAATTACACAATTAAAAACCAACAACACAGTGAACAGTGTACACAATTACACAATAACACAATTACACAATTAAAAACCGCCCGCGGTTTTTAATTGTTTGATCTTGACAAGGAACAGTGTATAGTCCAACTACTAGGTTTTATATAACGTTTTTACCTGTTCTACTATGTTTCCATCTTTTAATTATACATTACCATGTCATCATCTCGATTAGCCAAAGTTGCATAAATATGGGACGTAAAACCCAGATATCATCATCATTGTACTGAATAGAATTGAACTTTTAGTCCATGGATAATATGAACGACGCATTGTACTGGGGTAATCAAACTGACAAAAAGTTTTAAATTTAAATATTTAGCATTGATTTCAATGCTATTGACATTGACTCTGTCAGTCTGTATTTTTTTACAATCTGTGGTCAATTGTCAATATCTGTTTCTCTGTTCAAACTCTGTAAAATAATAAATTTTTTCTCTGTAAGTTATCAAACACAATTTTTTTAATTAGTCATAAGCGTGAAGAATTGTGAGCAGTTAATTTATGGCTTACCCTTAAAAAAACATTTTTTAAACTGAAAATTGTAAAGAAATGATTGCCTTTCCATAGTCTACTCGCAATACAAATCGCACGCTGAATACAGCATTGTCTCAGAGCTTCAGGGAAGAATAGACCCAGAGTGACTCTGCTAGTCGTAAGAGGCGACGAAAGGAGACCCGTCTTGGCCCGGGGTAGAATAGGCTCGAAGTGACTCTGCTAGTCGTAAGAGGCGATGAAAAGAGACCCTGTCCCTTCCCTCCCACTATCCCACTGAATATTTCTCCTCCCACTTGGCCCTGCCCACCCTTGCTGGACTCCCGTATTACGATCCACGCGAAGTACAATGGATCTGATTCGGATGTGGCTTTATTCTTCATCATCATCTTCTCATCTTCATTATCACCTTCTCATCTTCATTATCACCCGCTCATCGTCTCGATTAGCCATTGTTGCACAAATATGAGACGTTGAGCCCCATTAATCAATCAATCAATCAGAGCTTCAGAGCTTGGTAAGTAAATAGAGTGGTAGAGGAGGTGTGGGAAGGGGGGGGGGGTAAGTAAATTCCTGGAATTTGAAATAATTGAACCAAAGCTAACGCAATAATTCAATTCAAATAAACTATCAGAAGATAGTATGAGAAGGCAAGACTACATAGACCGCACGCGCACCGCTCGGCGCCTGGCTTGGGCAAGCGCCGAGCGCGGCAAGAGAGCGTAGTGCGACTCTTCAAAAATTCATATCTTGGGACCTATTCTAGGTAGAGACCTGAATTTGATTGTTTTATTTTTTAAATAAAGCTATCTAAAATGTATATATGAAGAATTTTTTCAGTTAGTACGCTTCTATAAAAGTTATAAGCTTAACATTCCGAAACTAAACACATTGAGTAGGAAAATGTTTTTTAAATGTATAATATAATTATTAAATTTGAAAATTTCCTACACAAATACATTATGATTGAAAATAACAATTTAAAATACTAAAGTTTTTAAAAATTGGTAAAGCACTTTGGTTTTTATAGCCATTAACGTAAATTATATAAAATCCAAGATGGCGGCGTGTTTGGCCCTTTTGCCAGCTAAGCACCTCATGAATTACAACTCAGGTAACATTGTTTTAACATATTCTAAAGTCAAAATGCGTCGACCTTTTTTGTAAGCAAAACGTCCTGGGCTGATGTACTATAATGAACGTCCTTCAAGAAACTGATGTAATGAGTTTTTACGTACACTTTGTGTTTCGCTGTCTGAATCACAACAATGATAAAGCGAAGTAAGCGTACTTGGTTTCCTGTATTTGAAGCTTTGAAGGTTGGCGCCCGGCTGCCCCCCCAGCTCGTGACGTCACACCAACCCAGTCTCGCACCCCGCGTGCCGAGGCCACTGTGAAGCGGACCCCGTTCCTCGTACCCCGGGCATACGTCTAGGGGATATATATCTTCTTCTTAGGAGGGTAGAGGAGATGGAGACTGCTGCGAGATACATATTTGCGTGTGCGTGTGCGTGTGCGTGTGCGTGTGCGTGTGCGTGTGCGTGTGCGTGTGCGTGTGCGTGTGCGTGTGCGTGTGCGTGTGCGTGTGCGTGTGCGTGTGCGTGTGCGTGTGCGTGTGCGTGTGCGGGTGCGGGTAAGGTTAAGCAGTCCCACAGCCATCTTTATTTCTACATCATTATTGCATGCGTCAGAGAGGGACATACTGACATTTTTGCGTTTAGGAACGCTCACAGCGCTGCTGTCATACGGTCTCTCGTGGGCGGTTGGATGGCCTCTTCCACAGGGAGAACATCTCTATCGACTCTGCTTAACCTACTGAAATACAAATCTATGGATTATCTGTCTGAATCTTATAGAAATGTTTATGACAATAAAATGTTAAAAATCTGTTGCAGGTACGCTGACCCAACATTTATTATTGACAATCGGCGATGAAGTGCGAGTAGAGGGAAACCAAAGAACCGCTTATAATGGCTCTTCTGACTGAGTGGTGGTGTTTAGACCTGCTGACCGTTGTGGCAGGACTCTTCGGCGCACTGTACCTCTACTTTATCACGCAATACTCCTACTGGAAGAAACGAGGCGTTGCCTATCTGGATCCCTGTTTCCCTTTCGGCAACCTTAAAGACGTTCTGTTCGGAAAGAAGCAGATCGGGGTTGCTTTCTCTGATTTCTATTTTAGACTCAAGGACCACAAAGTGGGCGGAGTCTACCAACTGCATCGTCCCACTCTGGTCCTTAGGGACCTTGACGTCATCAAAAGTGTTTTAATTAAAGACTTTGCCATCTTTCATGACCGAGGATTTTATTTCGACGAAGAAAACGACCCGATCAATGCTCACTTGTTCACGTATGGCGGACAGAAATGGAAGAGCCTCAGAGCAAAGCTTACACCAACATTCACATCTGGGAAGATGAAGATGATGTTCCAAACTATACTAGACTGTGGTATGGAGTTGCAGGAATGTGTGAGGGAAGAGGGAAGATTGGGAGAGACCATCGACTTTAAGGAGCTCATTGCGAGATACAGCTCTGACGTCATCGCGTCTTGTGCTTTCGGTGTCGAGGGTAACTGTCTGAAGGATCCGGACGCGGAGTTTCGTCAGTGGGGAAAGAAATTTGTGTCCCCAGGATTCATAACCGTAGTTGGATTTTTCTTGAACGTCATGGCACCAACATTGGCGTCCATAGTAAAGCTTGGACGATTACCCACGGAAACTTCCGACTATTTCCGAAACATGATCAGGGAAACAGTCGAGCATCGGGAGAAGAATGACGTCACCAGGAAGGACTTTCTTGAGCTGCTGATCCAACTGAAGAACCGGGGATACGTTGAGGATGACTCGGGGAAAGTAGCAGAAACCAAGGACAACGATCCAGGTAACAGTTTATTGTGTTTCAAGGAATGATAATTATTATCCTTAATTATTCATCCAACAACAGAATTGCATAACTTTCCGTTGTCCTAATATTGGTGTTCAAAACCCTTCTGGCTGGGCACATACTATAACAATGTGGTACTTTTCCATCACCTGGCATATTTTATTACATGCTTTCATACAGTGTTAAAAATAACGATTTCTTTACTGCCGATAATGCAGTATTTTTCAATGAGCCTGTCATATTTATATTTCTTATTTTATATATTTGTTGCTATTTGTAATAGGTGTATAAACCTTCACTTCATGTTGACGTGCGTTGCAAAACGCGAGTTACTTTCTATGAATAAATCAATATATTATTATATATTTTTAAATAATCACAAACATCAATACTCTTTTTCGCTGTCGACGTATCCACCAATATTGATTAGGTTGTTAACATATATTCATTGTTTTTATTTGAATTCCACATTAAAATGCTAAATTACATAACCTCTACTTATGAGCCCCGAAATATAATTGTACCTTGTTTGTTTGCAAAACATATTTCATTGCCAAACATATATTTTCGACAGATGCGTTGAAGAAACTGACCATAGACGAGATTGCTGCGCAGGCTTTCCTCTTCTTCGTGGCTGGGTTTGAGACGACATCGACAACCGTTAGCTTCTGTCTCTACGAGCTGGCTCTGAACCACGGCATTCAGACGCGCGTGCGCAGAGAGCTGGATGCTGTGCTTGCCAGACATGGCGGCCATCTTAGCTACGAGGCGCTTCAGGAGGTGGAGTATCTGGACATGGTGGTTGCAGGTGAGAGAGAGAGAGACGCTGTGCTTGCCAGACATGGCGGCCATCTTAGCTACGAGGCGCTTCAGGAGGTGGAGTATCTGGACATGGTGGTTGCAGGTGAGAGAGAGAGAGAGAGAGAGAGAGAGAGAGACGCTGTGCTTGCCAGACATGGCGGCCATCTTAGCTACGAGGCACTTCAGGAGGTGGAGTATCTGGACATGGTGGTTGCAGGTGAGAGAGAGAGAGAGAGAGAGAGAGAGAGAGACGCTGTGCTTGCCAGACATGGCGGCCATCTTAGCTACGAGGCGCTTCAGGAGGTGGAGTATCTGGACATGGTGGTTGCAGGTGAGGGAGAGAGAGAGAGAGAGAGAGAGACGCTGTGCTTGCCAGACATGGCGGCCATCTTAGCTACGAGGCGCTTCAGGAGGTGGAGTATCTAGACATGGTGGTTGCAGGTGAGAGAGAGAGAGAGAGAGAGAGAGAGAGACGCTGTGCTTGCCAGACATGGCGGCCATCTTAGCTACGAGGCGCTTCAGCAGGGGGAGTATCTGGACATGGTGGTTGCAGGTGAGGGAGAGAGAGAGAGAGAGAGAGACGCTGTGCTTGCCAGACATGGCGGCCATCTTAGCTACGAGGCGCTTCAGGAGGTGGAGTATCTGGACATGGTGGTTGCAGGTGAGAGAGAGAGAGAGAGAGAGAGAGAGACGCTGTGCTTGCCAGACATGGCGGCCATCTTAGCTACGAGGCGCTTCAGGAGGTGGAGTATCTGGACATGGTGGTTGCAGGTGAGAGAGAGAGAGAGAGAGAGAGACGCTGTGCTTGCCAGACATGGCGGCCATCTTAGCTACGAGGCACTTCAGCAGGAGGAGTATCTGGACATGGTGGTTGCAGGTGAGAGAGAGAGAGAGAGAGAGAGAGAGAGAGAGATTGATTGATTGATTGATTAACGACTTTTATTAAATGGCGGGATTAAGGTCAGCTAGACCTTCTCTTCCATCCAACCATCACATAAATACAGAATATAAAATACCAAATAAGAAATATAAATACAAATACAAAGTGTAAAGTACAACAGAAAATACAGAGAGAGAGAGAGAGAGAGAGAGAGAGAGAGAGAGAGAGAGAGAGAGAGAGAGAGAGAGAGTGAGACGCTGTGCTGGCCAGACATGGCGGCCATCTTAGCTACGAGGCGCTTCAGGAGGTGGAGTATCTGGACATGGTGGTTGCAGGTGAGAGAGAGAGAGAGAGATAGACGCTGTGCTTGCCAGACATGGCGGCCATCTTAGCTACGAGGCGCTTCAGGAGGTGGAGTATCTGGACATGGTGGTGTGCAGGTGAGAGAGAGAGAGAGAGAGAGAGAGAGAGACGCTGTGCTTGCCAGACATGGCGGCCATCTTAGCTACGAGGCGCTTCAGCAGGTGGAGTATCTGGACATGGTGGTTGCAGGTGGAGAGAGAGAGAGAGAGAGAGAGGAGAGACGCTGTGCTTGCCAGACATGGCGGCCATCTTAGCTACGAGGCGCTTCAGGAGGTGGAGTATCTGGACATGG
>OX246742.1:10394249-10470249 GCA_945910005.1 Isoperla grammatica | reverse complement strand
GCACACATTACGACTGATACATTATCAAGCTGAAAACACCATTCTATTACCAATCAAGGTAAATATAGTTCATTTATATGTCATATTGTTTACCAATAATTGTAAACCTTAAACAAAAACCTAATCCATCTCTCTTGTTAATATAGTTTGAAAGTACAACGAGATGGAATCTACCAGGAATCGTACATACGTATGTGAGGTGTGTGAGGAAGTTTTCAAATGGAAAAGAGCACTGCTACGTCACAAGAGAGTCGCCCACAATCTCACCACATCCTTCAGGTGTAAGTTGTGTCCTGCTTCTTTTACACGTGAAGATAACCTGAAAAATCACGTCAAGAGAGATCACTCCATGTTATTTCAATGTGCTTTATGCACAAAGGAGTTCGCAATTAAAGACGATTATTTGAAACATGTCCATCAACATAAGATCGAATCTGCAATCAAAACCGCCAATCCGGAAGTGACACCTATGGAAGTTGATGATGACAGCTTTAACAACGGACCATGTGCTGATAACGTTTCCTGTGATGAATCTTTCGATGGAGTCGCCAAATCATACAAGTTTAAAAACATTATGTATGAGAGAGATCTGCTTCTTTTTTTAAACAACCACAATGATAAGGTTAAAGAGTTGGTTTTGGAAAATCTTAGTACGTTTAAAGGTGTTAAATGGTACATATCAATGTTTGTACGGTTTTCACGGGAGATGGAAGGTGAACCTCAATTTACGTCTCCCTGTTTTAGAAGCGTGTGTTATACACTCCTTGAGGAAAACGAGTTTGATGATCAATTCAGTGATGCATTTCAAAAAATTAATGCTTTATCAAGTACTTTTCAAAAGGATGGTAGTAATTGGGGTCTAGAACATGTTTACTATTTAGAATTAAAAGTTGTACAATACGCGCCTCTAGCAGGGAGTAGCTACATACCTCTACCATCAAAATTGAAATTATCTAAATCGATAATCAACATACAAAATTATCGCGACAATAAATGCTTTCTATGGTCAGTTCTCGCGTATCTATATCCACAAACTAAAGATTCGCAACGTGTGAGTAAATATGAACATCTGGAATCTGAACTTAACATGAGTGGTATTGATTATCCAGTAAAGATATCAAAACTTGATATTTTTGAGAAAAACAATAATATTTCTATAAACGTTTTTGGGTATGATAAAAACATATTTCCTGTTCGTATAACCAAAGTTCATTGTGAAGAGCATGTAAATTTATTGTACATATCGAATGAAAACAACTCGCACTACTTTCTCATTAAGGATTTCAACCGACTCTTACATTCTTTAACAAAGCATAAAGAGCGTAAATTTTACTGTTATCTGTGCCTACACAGATTTACTACTCTAAAACTAAGAGAGGAACATCATACATTATGTAGTCAACACGATCCGCAAAAAATTCAATTACCCACCGAAGAAGACAATATTTTAAAATTCAAAGATGTTCAATTCTCATTAAAAGTACCATTCATTATATATGCTGATTTCGAGTGTATTTCTAAAAAGATCTTAGGTTGCGACCAAACAAGTGATATATCACACACAACTCAAGTTACAAATCATGAACCATCAGGATTTTCCTATGTTATTGTTGATTCTAAAGGTAACTCCTTAAAACAACCTGTAGTTTATCGGGGCTCACAAGTGGTCGACAAGTTTTTAGATGCAATGTTGAGTGAAGAGGATAAATTATGTAAAATAATGTCAAAGATAGTCCCTATAGTTATGACAGACCATGACAATAAATCATTTAAGGAAGCTGTTATTTGTCATATTTGCAACAAAGCTTTAGGCTCGGATCGAGTAAGAGATCACAACCATTTAGATGGTATTTATCGGGGTGCCGTTCACAATAAATGTAATTTAGCTTACACACAAGCGAAATATATACCAGTTGTTTTTCATAACCTACGAGGATATGACTCGCATCTAATAATGCAAAAACTTGGTAAAATTGAAAACAGAAGAATTTCAGTCATCCCCAACACCGTTGAAAAGTACATCTCTTTTTCTGTATCAAATCTCCGTTTCATTGACTCGTACCAGTTTTTAAACGATTCACTAGATTCATTGGTAAATAATCTTGTTGGTTACGGGATTGACCGGTTTGTAACACTTAAAAAATGTTTTCATCAAGATAAAATTCATCTTCTTTTACGTAAGGGAGTGTTTCCATATGATTATCTTGATTCTGAAGAAAAATTTCTTGAAACTAATCTACCAGCACAAAAGTTCTTTCACAATGTTCTTACAGGTGAAGATTTAAGTGATATTGACTATAAACACGCTGTCGATGTTTGGAAAGCTTTCGACATAAAAAACCTTGGAGAATATCAGGATTTATACGTTAAAACTGATGTATGTCTTTTAGCTGATGTTTTTGAAAATTTTAGATTACTTTGTTTAGATAATTACGGATTAGATCCAGCGCATAATTACACCAGCTCTGGTCTCACATTCCATGCTTGTTTGAAGATGACTGGTGTTCAATTAGAGTTGTTTACAGACCCGAATATGTACTTGTTTATTGAAAATGGAATAAGAGGGGGTGTATCTACAATATCTAAACGATTCTCGGAAGCTAATAATAAATATGTTGAGGGATTTGATTCTGATAAACCATCCAAATTTATTACGTATTGGGATTGTAACAATCTATATGGTGTGGCCATGTCTGATTATCTTCCCATTAGTGGATTCAAATGGTTGACTAAAGGCGAGATTGAAAATATTAGATTTGAGAATGTTCCTAACGACTCAAACACCGGCTACATATTAGAAGTAGATTTGGAATATCCTGTAGAGTTACATGATATACATAACGATTATCCTCTAGCTCCAGAAAAAGTTACTATTTCGAAGAATATGATATCGCCATACAGTGAAAATCTGGTAGATGATTTAGATATTATGTTGAATACTAAAGTTACTAAGTTGACTCCAAACTTAAACAATAAAAAGAACTACATTATACACTACAGAAATTTAAAGCTGTACCTATCATTAGGTATGAAGCTATTAAAAATTCATAAAGTGCTTGGATTTAGTCAAAGCCCTTGGTTGAAGCCATATGTTGATTTCAACACAAATAAACGTCAGAATGCTCACAACACCTTCGAGCGTAATCTATACAAATTGATGGTCAACAGTCTGTTTGGTAAATTAATAGAAAATATGCGTAAACGAATCAATGTTACACTCGTGAACAATAAAAAAAGAATGTTAAAACTTGTAGCTTCTCCCGCCTTTGAAGGATTTAAAATGTTTCAAAATAACTTAGTAGCTGTGCATAGTAAGAAGAAAACTCTTATTTTAAACCGACCAATCTATGCAGGCTTTAGTATTTTAGATTTAAGTAAAGCTGTAATGTATGACTTTCATTACAATTACACAAAAAATAAGTATGGCAATCGAGCACAGCTTCTTTTCACCGATACTGACTCTCTGTGTTATGAAATTGAAACAAAAGATCTTTACGAGGACATGAAGTCGGATGAACATTTGTTTGACACGTCTAATTTCCCTAAAGATCACACACTTTTTAGTAAGAAAAACATGAAAGTTCTGGGAAAATTTAAGGATGAAATGGAAGGTGAGCCTGTTCGAGAGTTTGTTGGTTTGAGAGCTAAGATGTACTCCATTTTAGCTAATGACTCTGATAATAATAAAAAAGTGGGTAAGGGTATTGTAAGAGCTACTTTAAAACATCATATTCGACACAATGACTATAGAAAGTGTTTATTATTCAGAAAAATGTACAGTGCTGGTATGGTATCTATTAGAAGTATAAATCATGAACTGTATACAATAAAACAAAGGAAGCAGACACTCTCTCCATACGATGATAAACGTTACATCAAGTCTGATGGTATTACTACATTTGCATATGGACATTATAAAATAAAAAAATTGTGATTGTAAAGTATATGTAATGTAAATATATCTGGAGCTGTTTCGCACTAAAGTTCGAGTTAGAGACTGGAATGTCTTGCCCTAGTGTGATTCACCATCTGGTTTACATATACTATTTGTTTGACTTTTTAAGTGTAACATTAAATCTGTATTACATTATAATAAAATAATATCTTCTACGTTTGTGTACTACTCTCTTATTTAAATCCTTTCCAGCTCAACATATCCTATATAGAACTTGAATAACTTAATGTACTATAGATAACTGAATAACTCACGATAAATCTATGTGTCACTGTAACCCTCAAATAGACAAAATAACAAGCTAGATAAAAACTGATTCTATTTAAGTTGATGTAAGTATGAAGTAAAGTAACTTAACAATTTTGATATGACATAAGTATAGATACGTGTTTTAACATTGATTGATTTTACCTTTAGTATTAATTATTCTATTCTATTATTAATTGATTCTATGCCTCAGAGATTGGAGGGCTAACCACTTCCTGGCTCGATTTTGAAAACAGGTGTGTGAGATTATATATTATAAAATTTGCATTTTGTAGTGTTTTCAAAACTTTCACTGATTTCAGTTCACCAATTCAGTATCTAAAATCGACATCACAAAAAAAAAAAACGTATCTCTAGACGCAAGCACACCACATGATGATAAGCAACATAGCAACTCTGATGGTGTCACTATTTATACTTTGAAGACAATTAGTTTGATCATGGTATTAATAACTAAAAACTTTCATTGTTATACAATTTTAAAAAATTTGAATATAGCCTACTAGAAAAAAATACTAGGTGAGTCTATTTTTGATGATTTGTATGCATGCAAAAAAAAAAAATGTGTATTTTAATGTCTAAATCAAAGAACACATACACGTATACATAGCACATGCCTAGGACTTCCTCTACGAACTGATTATTAGCTCAATGTGATACGTAATATCCTTGGTTCGAGTGGTTAACATGAAATAACATTGGTGATATATTTTCACTGACATACTGTTAGTTTAAACAGGATATTTAAAATAGCAAGGAAACGAAAAGTGATTAGGTTATTTAAAAAATGCGTTATATGGAATATACACAATCACACGAACATGCAAACACTAGTCTTGTAGTCTGATATAGCTCTCTTGAGACTATTAAGAAGGAGGGGTTCACGATCCTTCGGCAGAGCTGTGGGTGGTACACAATCTCTCTCTCTCTCTCTCTCTCTCTGTCTCCCTCTATTGCTTTCGCTAGCCCTCCACGATGAAAAGAAGTTGATCATATCCGAACATTTAAATGATTAATGTTTGCAAATAGTACTTTTAATCTTTCCGACATGGGGTAGCACGTTGGTGATATAAATAAAGTAGTACATTGAACTCTTTGATAATCTAATTTACTTTTAATCGTACCCTTAACCTCATCTCAACTTCGATGATAATATAACCCTTAATTATTATTGATTTTTATTTTCTATATTATAAAAAAAAAAATTTAAGTTGATTAAATTCTTAGAATATTAATTTGTTTACTGCAGAGATCTATGCATATTGCATAGTAAGTTTGAACTATATAATTATGTACCTGTTGATTGCAGTAGGTAGGTTACGAACCTGTGTCATCAACAATGCTCTGTGATTGTTGCGGATGAGTCATTTTTTTTAAATACTCGACTCAGCTGGTAGATAATCTCGCACACATGTCCAGCCCGTGAGCAGTGGGCGGAGTCATCCTGAGTTGCACTCTATTCAAGGTCACACAGTGACTAATCAAGAGCCTCACGGTGACGAGCGGTAGGTGGCGGTGGCGGCGGCGGTGGCGGCGGCGGTGGTGGCCGGGGTCAAAGGTCATGTCCTGCGCCAGAACCCCCACTTTCTCCCTACTTCAGTAGACGCCACGTAACAGACCAATCCCTGAGGCGGTGAGCGTACACAGACACAAACCATGACGTCAAATCCACTCAATATGGAGGCGGCTCGTTTTTCGCGCCCTTTTATTTATCGTTACTAAACCAATTATTTTGAGACATAGACTGATCCGTTTTTCAAAATTCAAAGACACAAAATTATTAAATGAGAGACAAGGTATTTCAAAATCAATTAAAAGTTTCATACGCGTGTTCCCTATTACGAAAAAATGAATATAGTGAATGTGAGTAGGGTGGGTATGCTACAAAATTGTTAAATGAGAGACAAGGTATTTAAAAATCGATTAAAATTTTCAAACGCGTGTTCCCTATTATTACGAAAAAATGAATATGCCTTTAGTGAATGTGAGTAGGGTGGGTATGCTATACTTTTGCCTTTTTCCCTCTTATACAAATCAGAATTTTCCCAATTTCGATATATTTTGAATATTTTCTGGCCAGAAATGACTCAACTCGACTCTACTCATCTTACTAAATATCATTCATCTGCCGAATTTTGTATTCATTGTTATTTGTAAATATTGCGGCACTCCGCACTGCACTCCTATATATTCACGTATGTTTGCAGGCTCCGTTCGTGTACCCAGCTGACACCAATACCCAGAATGAACAGGCTGTGCAGATTAAACAAGAAGAACCGGAAAGCTTCCCGTTTACCATGGCGACCGGTAAACTGCCATGCCGTGAACCGTTTCAAGGGCCCCTGCAATTCCAGCTGGATGTTGGGGCCCTGAATACAAGGTCGTGCTTGGTGAGTTTATCTTACTTACATGTATTTATTTTTATTTATTTAATCCCTTTATACATAGACAGCCATCTTAATTTGTGTAAGTGTAGACATCTTAAATTAAGGCCGGTTTACATAAGTGACTAGTGATTAGTGACTAACCCCAGTGATTAACCCACAGGCTTCTTTCGTTGGTTATGGGTGAGAATACTTCACTCTGATTGGCTGTGACTAAGATTTGTCTTGGCTTTACCAAGGAATTGAAAATATTTCAATTCCTTGGTCAAGTCTTAGTGACGGCCAATCAGAGCGCTGTATTCTCTTCTCACTTTCAGCCAATGAAAGAAGCCTGTGGCTTAATAAAGAGGGTTAGTCAATAATCACTTGTCATTTATGTAAGTGTAGACATCTCAAATTAAGAATCCCCAGCCGACAAGCCCAATTGGAAATCCCAATTCCCAAATTGGAGACATGTAATCATAAAATGTAGGTATTCTATTCCTAATGCAGCAATGAAATTGTTATTCTGTGTACCGGTACAGATACTGGTACAGACTAGGCCTATTGACTATTGATCGACTAAAGCATATATATACCGTATTTACACGCATAAAGGCCACATGCCATTATAAGCCGCAGTGCACTTATTGAGCTTTACTTTTCAGAAAACAATTTTTTTCCGTTTATAAGCCGCAGTTATTATATTCGAGAAAGGACCAGAAAATAATGTGAAGTAATAATTGGTATGTAATAAGGAACTGGCGGTATTCGGTAATAGAGGTTACGTGAGTGTAAGAGCTAATGTGAGGAATGTACTATAGGTAGTTCTCTGCATCCCGCTGGCCCGCTAAGCACTGAGCGCATGGGGGTTTGGGGAGGGGAGGAGTTGGTGATGCGTACGCGAGATGCGCGGGCGAGCGGCTGGCAGCGGGCCAACAAAACATCATGCTGTAGAGCGAGGGAGAGAGAGAGAAAGAGAATGAGCTTTGCCGACCGAAAGAATACTAACGGGGGGGCATGAAGTGTGGAATGTAGTAGAGACACGAGTTTGGGGTAACATAATGTTTATAAACAGCGTCACAGCTATAGATAATTTTTTTTTTTTTTACTTACGAAAATAAGCCGCATGGTGGTTTTGAGAGACACAAAATAAGAAAAAAAGCGCGGCTTATATGCGTGTAAATACGGTATATATACTGTATATACAGTCGACACCACTTTTTAAGAAATCCGATTTTACGATATTATGCTTTTACAAAATACTTTTCATTCCCCTGCATATTTCCTTACGAAGTGTTTTTTTTGTAAGAAACTCTGCTTTTACGAATTTTTCCAACATTTTATCATACCGTAGATATTTCCTTAAAAATCACGAGTATTTAGGTAAACTCAAAGGTGAAAAATAGAGTATTTTAAAAAATCTGGTTGAAAAATCTGGTTGAAAAATATATCCTGCCCAGGGACTGCCACCTTATCGTGGTGGGCAGGTTTGCGTGCTTTGTTGATCCCAAGAGCTATGCCGGCGGAAGCTTATGCTTCTGGTAAGGCCACCCAAGCCGGACTGGTCGAGGAGGAGAAGTCAGACGAAGTGCAGTCCACACCCCAATCCCCTTTCCCCCCCACTGTCCCATTGAATATTTCTCCTCCCACTTGGCCCTGCCCTCCCTTGCTGGACTGCCGTATGACAACTCACGCGACGTACAATGGATCTGATTCGGATGTGGCTTTATTAAGTCATTATCATCTTTCTCATCTTCATTATCACCCGCTCATCGTCTCGATTAGCCATCGTTGCATAAATATGAGACGTTAAGCCCCAGTAATCAATGAAAAATATATACTATGTATTCAAAACTCGATGATTTTTAAAAAGACTATATTTTCTTCGTGGAAACATCTGCTCATCTGCCGCCAGTGAGCATACTGCATTCCTACCCCCCACAACTCTCGTACCCAGCCAGCAGATCTCTCCCTCTCTCCCCTACCCTCACCCCCGCACTGAGCTGAGACTGCCAACAGAATGTTGTGTCGAGACTACACCGTTATCAGGGGGGGGGGATTGCCTCAGTGGTGTAGCTAGGAATTCAAAGGTCTGGGTGCAAGGTAGCGCGATGAGCCCTGTCGTACTAGTACCTGCCTACAAGCAAGTGGAGGCTGGTGTATGTTTCCTAGATGTGAACGTGATTATCAAATGTTGCCTGACTTCCAAGCTATGTGGCCGTTGCATTGCACACATAGAAGTACCAGCATACAAGCAAGTGGAGGCTGGTGTATGTTTTCCTGGATGTGAACGTGATTATCAAATGTTGCCTGACTTCCAAGCTATGTGGCCGTTGCATTGCACACATAGAAGTAGCCTACCAGCATACAAGCAAGTGGAGGCTGGTGTATGTTTTCCTGGATGTGAACGTGATTATCAAATGTTGCCTGACTTCCAAGCTATGTGGCCGTTGCATTGCACACTAGAAGTACCAGCATACAAGTGTAGGTGGTCTCAGCATTGTTGAGATAAGATAAGATTGTGTTTATCTAGCTCCACCAGCTATTATTGTTGTACATACATTTACAGCTTATTATTACTATCAATTCATATTTATAATTGCACAATTGATATGAGGGGAGTAAACAACAATGTAACTAAATAACTAGACCTAATCTCAAACGTGTGCGTTTCCACTTGCAACCAAATTCACTTTGTAAGTATAGGCAGCGGGTCACGAAAGGACTTGCAACCAAACCCACCTTGCCCACCAAGTATAGGCAGCGGGCAACGAAGGGAAGTTAATTGGAAGTGTTCAGATATCATGTAATACGTGCGCGTAAGCAGTAGGCCTAAGCACGGAGGATTTATTTTTGTACGGGAAGCCCGAGAAGTTTTGAGTGGCACCAGATATCCTGAAAATAGCTTAGGCCTAATTCCGTTAATCGTAAATGTCGTGTTTTACAATCTTTAGTAGTCTCCCCCGCACTTGTTTTGTTAAATAAAATTACTTAAACATATTTGGAAATAAAGAAATGTTAAATTCCCGTTTCCAGTTAATTAAGCAATCGTAAATCTAAATGAAAATATTTTAATATTTGTGTGTATTTTTTCCCTTACAGTACAGTAAGAAGCTGAACAAATTGTTCACTTGTGTGGGTTCCCAATGCCCAATGAAATTCAAGTGGGTGGGTGCTGAAGAAGACAACCTTTTTCTCCGAGCAGTGCCTTTGTTTCTTGGTGCTCAGGACATGTTAAATCCTGTCACCCGATGCTTGTATCATGCATCTGCATGCAAGAATATAGATAAAGGTAAGTTAAGTAGGGTGCCATTCAGTTACGACATACCCGAAGTTGTGTTTTAATTGAAGTTGCCGTTTGACATTTGCGAAACATCATGTCCAATATCGGACATTTTCCGACATCGAATCAGAAATGCTTATGTTTTAAACAAGCAAAAAGTTACAAAATTTGTAGTAGTGGCAGGTAGGTAGTGAACTTGGTGCCGATTATTATTTTTATTATTATTATTATTATTATTATTATTATTATTTATTTGCAATATGTGTGAGGTGAGCTTCCTAGTGTCTGACGGCAAGGGTGTTCAACGGTTGAAGAGGCTGATGAGAGGCCCTCTTCCAGAATAGACAGCGTGACGACGTTTGCGGCAAGCCGACTTCCTTGTAAGTGGATTTTTCCGTTAATAAATCACAATTAATCGTTTTCGAAACAATAATGTCGGCATAGAAAGCGGGCTAGGTGTAAGGAATAATTAAAGCTACAGTTGGGCCCACTTTTAAAGAACTCTCTTTTAACAAAATTCTGGATTTAACCAAGTAACTTTGATTCGTACTGAACAAAAATACATGCAAATTAGTTCGGTTTTAACAAAGTTTTTTTTGAACAAAGTAAAAATCAGCTCCCTTCAAGTTTGTTACAAATGGGCGTGACTGTATGTATGTGCATCTATTATTGGCCTATGTGGAGAGGATGTTAAAGAAGTTTAAAACTCACATTACTGGCTTTGCCTAATTTTAGCACAGACTTATTTCAAGTCTAGAACTTGCAAAGAGTGTGTTGTGTTGCAATGTACATTAGGCCTGGGCCCTAGGCAACCCGCTTTGTCATGTTTCGACCTAGTTTTGCCCACATTCTATTCCAGTCTTCCCTTCTGTGGGCTTTAATGAAATGGGCAGAACTGGAGCCTAAAGAAAAGGTGTTGAAAAGAAAGATATTGTTTTACATATGTGTTATCTTTTCCCGGTTTTATTATATAATTTTTAGGGATGTGCGAATCCAACTTTTTGCTTTCAAATCCGAATCTCGAATCCTCAGCAAGATTATCCTCAAATCCGAATCTAAATATTTGTTAAGTCACCAAGCCAAATAAATTTTACTAGACTTATATATCAATGAAACGAAGAACAAGACGTAGTTTTCGTGATGTAGATGGCGGCCATGGTAGTTTGGTAACCGACTAATCCAGCGTTTCCCAAACTTAAAAGCTCGCGACCCGATTTTCCTTTTTCCTTTCATGAACGACCCAGACTAAACAATGTAATTTTTTTATATGTTTCCTTAGCCTCTAAACGGGTATCTATAGCAACACTTGCAATGAAAGTTCTCCAGAAAATGTACACGCATCAAGTTATAAGCACTTGCAATGGCAGCAAGGTACTTGCGTGTAAAAAGGGACCAAGCACAGGGGGTATGGGGGGCAGAGCCCCCAATAAACGTGCCGCAGGCAAAATTGAGAAATTCGGGTTTCTGGACTGTGTTCTGGGCGTCTTAAGAATACTGCCACTGAAAGACATTACACAAATATTGTCAGCTTTTTAATATATAACAAAAAAGCAATTTGAATATCATTAAAAAACATTAACAAAATTATTTCCAAGTGGTGCGCAAACGTGACTTTTCGGGTTACCCCGCTAAATTCAAAAGAATATTTCGATGATGTGGTGAACAGGTACAGGATTTCTGCTCGCAAAATGCGAGTGGATTTTCAAGGGTTGAATACTTTAATTTTCTGAACATTGTACACAGTTTTGGGTTATAATTTTATTTAAGAGGAAATGTCCGGAAAATCATTCAAACATGCTGAAGTCAAGTAAGTCGCATAGACGTATGGTAATTATTGGTTAGCATTTCACTCGGTCATGTACCACGTGTTCGCAGCCATTAAAGAAGTTCACTGCAGTCGTTATCTCCCGCGTGGCTTGTTCTGTACTACAGTGCATGTCCAACGTGTTCGCAGCCATTAAAGAAGTTCACTGCAGTCGTTATCTCCCGCGTGGCTTGTTCTGTACTACAGTGCATGTCCAACGTGTTCGCAGCCATTAAAGAAGTTCACTGCAGTCGTTATCTCCCGCGTGGCTTGTTCTGTACTACAGTGCATGCAGCATGTCCAACGTGTTCGCAGCCATTAAAGAAGTTCACTGCTGTCGTTATCTGCCGCTTGGCTTGTTCTGTACTACAGTGCATGCAGCATGTCCAACGTGTTCGCAGCCATTAAAGAAGTTCACTGCTGTCGTTATCTCCCGCGAGGCTTGTTCTGTACTACAGTGCATGTACCACGTTTTCGAATGGCTTAAAATAGTTTGAGTTTCGAATAACATTCATATAATTTTGAATAGAGTTCGAACACTTTAGATAGGTATTCCATTTGAATTCGAAATTTTGAATACTCGCACACCCCTACTAATAATGAAATGAATGTACACGTTACAGATGCGTACTCGGAGCACGCAGTCAGGGCTCTTCACAAGGGGGCCCGTTATGAGACTGACGCCGATAGTGAAATGAATGTACACGTTACAGATGCGTACTCAGAGCACGCAGTCAGGGCTCTTCACAAGGGGGCCCGTTATGAGACTGACGCCGATAGTGAAATAAATGTACACGTTACAGATGCATACTCGGAGCACGTGGTCAGGGCTCTTCACAAGGGGGCCCGTTATGAGACTGACGCCGATAGTGAAATGAATGTACTCGTTACAGATGTGTACTCGGAGCACGTGGTCAGGGCTCTTCACAAGGGGGCCCGTTATGAGACTGACGCCGATAGTGAAATGAATGTACTCGTTACAGATGTGTACTCGGAGCACGTGGTCAGGGCTCTTCACAAGGGGGCCCGTTATGAGACTGACGCTGATAGTGAGCGATTGAGCGTCATTGTCCCACTGGATCGCCTTCAGCCTGGCAGCGACTCTGTCACTGTTCTGATCGCCTTCAGCTGCAAGAACTCTTGCGCCGGGGGTATGAACCGGAGGTCCACTGAGATCGTCTTCACGCTGGAGAACTCTTTGTAAGTGAGCTATCAATGGCCGGGTCATTCATTGGGATGTGACACTATGAGCCTCAATAGAGCCTTCCTCAGTGATTTTCTTCACAAGGAATCGGAGGATTTAAATATTTTTTTGTTGAAGTAGTATGCACAATGGTGTCAACACGTAACAAAAGTTTCGAAATAGTTTTGTTAACCGCCATCTTGTAACCAAATATTGTTTATTTTCGTCCATGTTTTTGCAATTTTTAATTTTGTTCGTCGTGCACAGGTCAAAAGGCTTGACGGATTTGGTTAAAATTTTGAGTCAACACTCGTGACCACTAAACTAGATTCTGTTAACATAACCAGCAAAATCCGTGAAGATGCCCCCTACAAAAAAAATGATACATTTAAAAAAATCACTCATCTGGCAATGCAGAGCGTTTTCCTAATATTTAGCAATTACCTTGCAATGTACAATGTCTGATATTGATAAATAAAATACAATAATAATGATGATAAAGAATAGTAAATGGTTAATGTAAATATAACATTCGAAGTTCGAATACTTACCGTTCGAAAATTCGATTTCATTTATTGTTGACTAGGGAAATGATATTTTTACTGTGCTGCTGTGACTAAAGAAGTTCGGTGTTGGGCTGAGCGTCCTTGCAATATTTGTACTGTGTGTGAAGGAGTTCGGTGTTGGGCCGAGCGTCCTTACAATATTTGTACTGTGTGAAGGAGTTCGGTGTTGGGCCGAGCGTCCTTACAATATTTGTACTGTGTGTGAAGGAGTTCGGTGTTGGGCCGAGCGTCCTTACAATATTTGTACTGTGTGTGAAGGAGTTCAACGTTAGGCCGAGCGTCCGTGCAATATTTGTACTGTGTGTGAAGGAGTTCGGTGTTGGGCCGAGCGTCCTTGCAATATTTGTACTGTGTGTGAAGGAGTTCGGTGTTGGGCCGAGCGCCCGTGCAATATTTGTACTGTGTGTGAAGGAGTTCGGTGTTGGGCCGAGCGTCCGTGCAATATTTGTACTGTGTGTGAAGGAGTTCGGTGTTGGGCCGAGCCTCCGTGCAATATTTGTACTGTGTGAAGGAGTTGGGTGTTGGGCCGAGCGTCCGTGCAATATTTGTACTGTGTGTGAAGGAGTTCGGTGTTGGGCCGAGCGTCCGTGCAATATTTGTACTGTGTGTGAAGGAGTTCGGTGCTGGGCCGAGCCTCCGTGCAATATTTGTACTGTGTGTGAAGGAGTTCGGTGCTGGGCCGAGCCTCCGTGCAATATTTGTACTGTGTGTGAAGGAGTTCGGTGCTGGGCCGAGCGTCCGTGCAATATTTGTACTGTGTGTGAAGGAGTTCGGTGCTGGGCCGAGCGTCCGTGCAATATTTGTACTGTGTGTGAAGGAGTTCGGTGCTGGGCCGAGCGTCCTTACAATATTTGTACTTTGTGTATAGGGGTTCGGTGCTGGGCCGAGCGTCCTTGCAGTTCCGAGTGTGCAGCTGCCCGAAAAGAGACCTTGAGAAAGAGGAGCGCGAACCACCGAGGGCCTCGGAGAAGCGCAGCTCGCAGGAAGCGCCGCTGCCAAGCGCCAAGCGCCGAATGAGAGTCGTTATCAAGGAGGCCCCGACCAAGCCAGATGAAGGGGAACTTATCTACGTGAGTTGTTGGTTGGTTCTGTACAAGTTACAGTAGTCACCCTTTAGTTCACACTAATGAGGGAGTCCCTGCAGAAGGTTTAGATATATGAGATAGACCAGGCCGGACGGAGGGGAACCTGTCTACGTGAGTTGTTGGTTGGTTCTGTACAAGTTACAGTAGTCACCCTTTAGTTCACACTAATGAGGGAGTCCCTGCAGAAGGTTTAGACATATGAGATGACCAGGCCGTACGGAGGGGAACCTGTCTACGTGAGTTGTTGGTTGGTTCTGTACAAGTTACAGTAGTCACCCTTTAGTTCACACTAATGAGGGAGTCCCTGCAGAAGGTTTAGACATATGAGATGACCAGGCCGTACGGAGGGGAACCTGTCTACGTGAGTTGTTGGTTGGTTCTGTACAAGTTACAGTAGTCACCCTTTAGTTCACACTAATGAGGGAGCCCCTGCAGAAGGTTAAGATATATGAGATGGACCAGGCCGGACGGAGGGGGACCTGTCTACGTGAGTTGTTGGTTGGTTCTGTACAAGTTACAGTAGTCACCCTTTAGTTCACACTAATGAGGGAGTCCCTGCAGAAGGTTTAGACATATGAGATGGACCAGGCCGGACGGAGGGGGACCTGTCTACGTGAGTTGTTGGTTGGTTCTGTACAAGTTACAGTAGTCACCCTTTAGTTCACACTAATGAGGGAGTCCCTGCAGAAGGTGTAGATATATGAGATGGACCAGGCCGGACGGAGGGGACCTGTCTACGTGAGTTGTTGGTTGGTTCTGTACAAGTTACAGTAGTCCCCCTTTAGTTCACACTAATGAGGGAGTCCCTGCAGAAGGTTTAGATATATGAGATGACCAGGCCGGACGGAGGGGGACCTGTCTACGTGAGTTGTTGGTTGGTTTAGGAATAGCCCGGGGGCCCGTGGTCTATAGGGACCCAGTTTCTAGACTGGCCTGAGTTGGAAACTTTTCATTGTTTATAAGCTTCAATAAACTCATACAAAATTTCTACGACAAATTATTAAATTAATAGTTGCCGGTGCAGATCGTCTCATTTCGTTCATGTTCAAGAAACGAGATTGTAAATCTTACGTCTATAAAAGTAAAGTATAGTTTCAAAATACTGCGTATACCACTATCACTATACTGATGTTGCGTATATGTACCACTTTACTGATGTTCGTTCTATGAACGGCATTTATGATTAGTTCCTAACACTACTGTTGCAAATAAATAAATAAATTCACATTTAGAGTCTACCCACTCAGTAACTAAACTGATTTGCAAGTTCATGACATCATAGGCCTACATGACATCATATTAGCCGTGGACCGTGGTAAATAAGCACACTGCATATATCACACTGCTAGATGAAGAAAAACCTGTGGCGAGACATGCTATGTCACACAATCTTGGACTTGAGAGCTGCTTTAACACCAAAGTCATCAAGGCCCTGCCTAGAAGCTGTCTCGCCAGTGACCTCAGACGGTGGGAACAAGCCCATATCGCGGTAACCCTGTCCCGAGACCCTCCCAATCTCAACATCAGGTAGCCCCGCCTCCCACCGCCTTCCTTTCCCCACCCCCAACAGCACTGGTGTTCAACCATTGTATATACTGTAAATAGTTTTAGTTTAAGCATTCTCCTTCTGGTGACCAAGACCGAAGCGTCGAAACGTCCAGAAGTTTTTGTGTTGTGTTTTTTGTTTTGTTTTGTGTCATCTACGCTACGCAGCCTGCCAAATGGTTTCAGGTAAGCTGTTGGCTCCTATCCTTCTTTCCCTCTCACACATATACTTACAGCTTTTATACAGAAGTCAACCATTACATTTACCTCATTTAACTATTACATAGAATAGGCCTAGAGCCTAGATGCAATAGTAAAAGCCCCACCAACTGTCCTGCATTACACAAAATTGCTCGACTACTAACAGGTTATGGGCTCAGATACATCTGAAGATACACATTATATTATTTTCGTGATACAGTGAGTGAGTTTATTGGCTAGATGTGCTCAGAGGGTAACGTACCAACCCAACCACTGCACGTTTGGAAGCCTAGGGCTAGGCCTAATTTTGAACTCTGAACTGTGATTGAAAACACCATCATGAGCACTGAGAGCCCAGCTTATATGTTGAAAACCAGCTCAAGGTGCATGGGGGAAAGTTATAACATTGTACATGTAGATCCAAAGTTAAAAGGACTAAATAACTATAGTGCCTGGAAACTAGTGATGAAAGATGACGCTTATGGGTCAAGATTTTGTGGGTCTGTGCTGAACCAGTTAAAGGTGATTGATTTTGTTCCCATTGATGAGAGGAGACCAGAGAGCTCTGGCCAGTATTGTACTCGGCATTAAGCCGAATTGCCACCGGTTTGTAATGAAGGCCAAAACCTGCACTTGAGGCATGTGAGATGTCGTTCCACGGAGGAGCATTGCACTGGTGCGACGCCTAATGATAATGAATGTAAGGCTCACCAACTATCCAGGTATGCAGAAGTATGTTGCTGACATAATGGATATAAATCAGAAGCTACAAGATATCGGGCAGCCTCCAGACGATGAATATATAAAGGTTGGAATTCATAGTCGGTCCCTACACCTAGGGGCACCCATTGTTGCTATGGATTTGTTTTGTTTATGGGAAATAACATGCAAACAATTGTTACCTTGGTAACAATGGGCGCCCCCAGGTGTAGGGGCCGACTATGAATTCCAACCTTGGATCGAAGATAGTGATGTGAAATTAACCACAGAGTGGCTGAGCTCAAAACTGTTGAGCGGTGCTGACACTCTATGTGAGGATAAAGCTCTCGCTACTTCCTTTCAAAGTGGATGAGGAGGCATCCGAGGATGCAGAGGTTCCAGAGGAGGATTCTGAGTAAACCAGCATTGTCAAGGTCAAGAGGCCCAGGGAGGCTTTCAGACGAACGAAATGCTAAAGGTGTCAGTCGGTTGGGCACATGGTTCGAGATTGTCCACACCCATAGCAGAAGTTCCAAGTCTCAAATCCGAGGGCAGCAAGGTCACAAGCCAACTCACAGCAGAAGCAGACGGGGAATAAGGGAGACTATTGGACCTTCTTTACTGCGCTTAGTGCTGCGGATCTAAGTGATAATATTGAAAGTGGAGTTAATCTGAAAAGGTATGATTGGATATGTGATTCCGCTGCTTCTGCAACCAGAAATTCTTCAACAACCAATGGTAAGCCTGGTTGCCATGATGAAAACAAGTTACCGGTATATACTAGCTTACTAAATGTTTAGTAATTCAGGCCCTCAGTGTGCTTCCAAACTGTTAAATTGCTTCCAGGTGTGTCTCAAAAAATGTTTCAAACCACTGACTGAAATAACACATAATTCTATTTCTATGTGTTGTGTATATATACACAACACATAGAAATAGATTCATATACATAAATGAATATTATACAGAATAAATAGTAAATTCGTATTGGAAATATCGATCTTTGATTTGTTATCGCTCACTTGTCGATGGTGTTCGGAGCCTACAGGGTTGGTTTAGTCGCTTTAAATTAAAGTCCCCCACTGAAAATCAGTTTCGTTACTGAGTGGGTAGACTCTAAATGTGAATTTATTTTATTGAAATTTTATTTGATTAATAAATTACATACCTGGTACATTTTCCATTGGAATATTTTTCATTGGTTGTGATTTCAGTTCTTGTCTGTCCTTAGATTCCAGTTCTCGAGCCGGTGGTACCGGAAATAGTTAAGATTGCTTTAGGCCTGCTCCTCGTTAAAAGTGAAACACCAGGTGCAATCTTGACCGCGCAAGAGCTCAAACTGAAGAAACAGTACCTCGAGCTTCTGGGTTCACAGAACAAAGAGCCGTAGATGAACCCTCTTCGGGAGTTACACGTCTTCAAACGTCGGAACTCTTTACAATCAATTGGAATGATAGGATTTTGTTTTGTACTTCAACTTTATCTTAGATTAGTTTACTTAGATTAGTTTCCTTAAGATTAGTTTATTTTGCTAGAATTTGAAAGTACCCATATACATTGTTTTAACATCAAATTTTTATAGTATTAGTATTATAATAAGAAAACTTCTCGAGGCGGAACGTCGTAGCACAAGTCATACTAGTTGCTTCGTCATTGTATCGATACATGTATTTATCATGTAGGATCACTCACTTACAATCTACATAAGATGTGACAAAAAAAAGCAAATTGCTATGATTACTTTGTCTAGTACTACATACTAGTATTTTTTATTTGATTTCATTTAATGCAAACGAAATATGAACAAGACATCGGCTTTTAGTTGACCGTTTGTTGTCGTTGCCACCGATTACTGCTTGTTGTATGCAAGGTCCGTTAATCTCCTAGCTGAGGTTTGGTCTCATGGGCATGAAAATCTCATTCTCATGTCCACTGTATAAAACTGGTTTATTAATTAGGTATGTAATTTTATAATGAAAGGGTTGATTTATATCGTTCATATTTAAATTGTAGGTAGAATTGAAGAATACCAAATATTTCACTGTTTTTACCCAGAATTACTTTTGACAGATCAATTAATTTGTTTTACTGACTGATTTGAAAATTACTGATTGATGCTGTTTTTAACATTGTGGACATGGATGTGACGAGCCTCCGCCAAGGGATTTACAGACCTTGGTTCTAGGTTAGTAATAGGGCAGGCGTGTTATATCAAACTTAAAAGTACGTTCTCTCTTTTTAAAAAGTCAACAGTATGCAACATAAAGTAGTGTCTATTAGGGATGCACATCGATAAAATAAAAACTATCGATAATCGAAGGATGACTGCATTATCGATCGATAATATCGAACGATAATAAATTTACAAAATTGAAGCAATCTTTTACAGTTTCAGTGATATGTCGCCTAATCGAGCACATAACGATATGGCAACATTACTTGGACACATCTGACGTGACACTGCTGAGAGTATAATCACATTTTACGAGGCCCGAGGCCTAGTATTTTGGCGGTATCTGAGTATTTCAATACTAGAAAGGTCCGAGAAGAAAGAAATAATGCTTTACGAACCCGCTTTTTTAGAAATCAGACCATTCGATAATATTTGTATTATCGATTATCGAAATTTTATTGCATATCGAATATCGAACGATAATATCGATTATCGTGTGCATCCCTAGTGTCTATATAGTTATTGTTTGAAGTGTTTAAGCATGACAATTAAATGTAGGTTAAGCATCAAGCTGTCTTTCCTATTTGTGGTACCTAGTTTCCTTTGCAACAATGTATGATTGATACTGATAGTTAAGGCATGCACAAGATTGGTTGCCAATTGTTGCAACACTTCCTCCATTCCATACGATGGAAGAACTGAATGGCATACATACTTTAGTAGGGATGTGCAAACCTTGATTTTTTTTTCGAACCGAACCTTGAAGAAAATTTTGAACCTAAAACCGAACCGAACCTAGGAGTATTTTTTATGTTATGTGTTTGAAAAAAGGCAGCTGGTGGGCCAGGTAGGACTGGAACAGCTATGGCCTGGTGTAGGCTCACTTTCTTCAAAGTCATTGTCCTCTAATTCTTCTGCAGCAAGATTTACCAAATAATTTTCACTTTTATGTCGCTTCATTTTGTTCACCAAATAAGGTATCAAACATAAAAAATATGAGTAGGTCTAGGCCAAGCCAAAGTGCTCACACTATTTTTAACACGAGGAACGGCGGAAGCGGGCAAAGCCTAAAGTTCCCGTAACCTAGGTTTTACGCTATTTTACGCTATTATCGCACAAGTGAATTGACAAAAATATCGCGCGGAAACAAGCCAATAACAGACTGAGACTAGCGCTAGAGAGGGCGTGAAGGGTGCGCTCTATCGGCCATCATCGGAACTACCTGTAGTTCTATAGGGCGCGGGATGTTCAAACGTGCTGAAAGAGCATTGGAAATGCCAAGATGTGAAGGTTCTAAAATACAGTAGTTCGAAATTCAAACCGGTACGCACACCCCTAATACTTACTATTCATTAATCATAATGTTGTTTTGTTACTTATTTTTATTAATTAACTTTTTTATGAATGTCATAAGTAATGAGAAATCATGTAGGTTGTGGTGTTTTTTTTTTTACACATATATGATTGTTAAGTTGGCCCAGTGATTTCAATTACGTGTGCACATTTAATCATTCAATAGGATGCAGATGTATCATGATTGTGCCAAATGCACAAACACCACTTACTTGGAAAAACAAATTTGCCTATTGTCTATTTTATTGATTCAAAAGTAACTAAACTGTGAATGTTGACGTGTGTCTTTCATACAACATTACTGTACTTATAAATTGTGAAGTTCCATTTTAAGAACTTTAAAACTATTGTTTCTAGGAATAGTTGTATCTTTTGTATTTTTTTTTTAATAAAATAAAAAATAAGTCCATTATCTTTTTGTTTTGTACTTTATTATGTTCACACAGTGCAACTAATCATCCTATTCATAGCTCACAATCTTTGCTTCATGCGTTGTACTACGTCATACGATATCATTATGTTCACACAGTGCAACTAATCATCCTATTCATAGCTCACAATCTCCGCTTCATGCGTTGTACTACGTCATACGATATCATTATGTTCACACAGTGCAACTAATCATCCTATTCATAGCTCACAATCTCCGCTTCATGCGTTGTACTACGTCATACGATATCATTATGTTCACACAGTGCAACTAATCATCCTATTCATAGCTCACAATCTTTGCTTTATGCGTTGTACTACGTCATACGATATCATTATGTTCACACAGTGCAACTAATCATCCTATTCATAGCTCACAATCTTTGCTTCATGCGTTGTACGTCATACGATGTCATTATGTTCACACAGTGCAACTAATCATCCTATTCATAGCTCACAATCTTTGCTTCATGTGTTGTACTACGTCATACGATATCATTACAAAATTTTATTTTCAAAAAGATTTCCACATAAAAGTTAATCTGAAAATTTCATTTTGTGAGCATGGAGAAAACAGAGCATGACATCAAAGAACTTTATAGGCCTTACCAGTCCCGTAAAAACTAGCAAATTTCTTGTGTGTGGTCGTTTGAATGGACGAGTAAGAGGTGGCGATGCCATACTTACGGCCATCGCCATTTTCCTTTTATCAAAGCCCGATATCGATGAAATAACTTGGTAAAGTTGTCGTAACGTAAGTATTCTCATGCTTACTAAATATACAGTGACACCATTGAGCCAACAAACTCAATGGTGAAACTTCTTTAAAACAAAATTGTCTATATAACAAACATTTTGAGGTCCCAAAAGGTTCTTATGCATGTAAAGGAATTATCTTTATAAGGAAATGTTCTTTATAATAAAATAATAATCTCGGTCCCAGGAGTTGGTTATTAAGAGTTTTCCAGAAGTAAGGTCCAATGATACCAACCATTCAACTACTCTATCTCCTACCATCTACAGTGAACTTCTGCATAACATTCTCAGGGACCAGAATATTATTTTGTTATAAGAAATATTTCTTTATAATACCCACATTACACGGTTCAATACTTTCGTCAAACTTATTGAATTCAAGGACAAAAAAGCATCAATTAGTAGAAACTACATTGTTGCAGTGTTTTACCAACCTGTATTTGATTCGCTTTTGTTCTTGAATTCAATAAGTTTGACGTAAGTATTGAGTCGTGTAATGTCAGCATAAGGATTGTATTGTATGTGTTCATTGTAAGCTCACATGAAGAAGACTGACTTGTACAGATTACAGAATGACATCACTGACAACCCAGTGATGACATCACAGAGCAGCTGTTGCACAGGTTTCTGAGTGCAGCAAAGTAAACAACACTGGGGCATTACGTGACTCATACATAACATTACACAACATCTATAACATCTTCTCCTCCAACGAAATAATAGGCTTTCTGTAGAACTAAATATTAGGGATGACATCGGGTATCCGGGTTACCCGAATCCAAAAATTACCCGAATCCGTTCGAAGGATTCGAATCTTGTTCTAGTACATTTTTAGTTGAAATGTTGTATGCTTCAACAATGCGCCAACAATGGTGATAACAAAATGACTTGTTTCCATTCCATAAAATACTTTCCCGCTCCGTTATGTACCCATTATCGGCTTGATTAAAAATAGACTAAGCCTATTTTATGTGGTGTAATTGCTGAGGGCGAGTTCTGGTATGCCTGTGCTCCCACTGGCTCTCGGCCTACCCCCACCCCTTCCCGACCGTCATCATTGGCTGACAGAACGCACGCTGGCAGCTTCTGCCACGGGCGGTCAATGGCCTTCAAATAACATGTTGAGCAACGTCATTTACACTTCTAGGATTCGGGTTACCCGAATCCTTGAGGGGCTGGAATCGAATCCAGATTTTACTACCCGATGTCATCCCTACTAAATATATATCTTCACTTCCATTTAAATAATAATGTTCTCTCTCAACCAGGGGATCGAACCGAAAATATTTTAATTTCGGTTCGATTTTGGTTCGGGAGAATCATTTCGGTTCGGTTTTCGGTTCGGTTCGAGCAAATAAAAAATAACGGTTCGGTTCGAACCGATTCAGCAATGTAAGTAAATCGTATTCGACATTTTCAAAGTGAGGAAATAGCATACAAAAAATCACTATTTAGTATTTTGTGGTTGGAATACTGTGTTATCGAATCTCTTACCTTCATGATCACGTTGCAGTCTTGTATCTGGTACGACGACTCATTTGTGGTTGCGTTAAATTAAAAAGTTACGGAACACATATTCTTTTTTCCTACCCACATTTACGAAACGGAAGCTGAAACGCGACTGACATAAAAGTAACAGTGCATGGTCATTTGCCACAAAAGTTTGCTTTACGTTCGAGGGTGGGGTTTGCACGTGTTCCGACAGCGGAGTCTCGTCTTAACCCTGTAATTATCAGATTAGTGTCAACGGGCAAGACTCAACAATATTTATGTAGGCATATTCGTCTCCAAGGTTCTTGATTTATAACTTCCAGCAAAGTGGAAACCAAAATCTTCTTTCGGTGCGTTTGTGATCTTCGCCAAACACATCTTCCAATTGTTAACAATTATGTCAACCAACTGTCATAGAGTGCCGAAGGCTGGGACTTGTGAGTTGTACTTGTGACAGGCGTTACCATTATTTATACTTTCCGTTCCTATTATTGCAATTTGCAAATATAAAAGGAACTCAGCCATCCATCGAGTATTGTCATCACCGACCTTTGAAAGGTAGACCTCCCAAATCCCAGTGGAACAAATCGCAGAACTTCCAAAAATAATTTTTCCCTCTGCATTTTTTGTTTTATAATTTTATATTTATTGCAATTTTGAGATTTTGATATACGGAGGCTCGTACCGAAAAGAACCGAAAAAAACCGATAACCGAAACCCAAAATATCGGTTTTCGTTTCGGTTTGACCACTTTTTCATAATGGTTTTCGGTTCGGTTTTCGGTTCGGGAAAAATAACGGTTTTTTCCGGTTTTCAGTTCGAACCGGTTCGATCCCCTGCTCTCAACTGTTCTTCTTCTGTCACTGATGATTAATAACTTGTACTACTACAAAACATGATTTAGTTTCAATATTCAAGACATTCAATTATAATTTATGTATGCACTGCATTGAGTAGGCCTAACTTAACCATGTCAAATACTTGCACTGATGAACATAGCACCATAAAACACAGTGTTATTTAAAGATGTATTGCACCACGAACATAATACCATAAAACTCTGTTATTTAAAGATTTAGTCGCACCGGTGGCATGATCATTCGTCCGGAGCGTGAAGTCTGTTCCCTGGGAATTTGTGGACTTTTCGGGATCAGGTTGGTGCGTCTCCCCACTGCTATCGCTGCCGGAGCTACTTCCGTCTGATATTGGGTAGGAGGTGATGAGGGTACTATAGATGGACGTAGGTCCTCTCTGTTTCGACGGTAGGTTTTGCCGTCTATAAAAGTTTCGTATGAACGCAAACTAAGTTGTCTCGAGATGATTCCCGGTTTCCATTGAGGTTCTTAGTGAGGTGCCGGCTTTACCCAAACCTCTTGGCCAATTTCTAGATTGGGACGTGATTTGGTATGTGCATTGATGTGCATGATGATTTGTAGTAATGGAATTGATTTATTTGTTTTGACTATTTCAAATTTCAATCCACTGTGAGGGATGTGAACCACAGCATTGTTTCAATCAGTGTTGAATTCAGAGTTTTGTCCCCGGGTGTGCTATTTCAAATCCCGGGGGTGTAGACATCGAATGAAGGGATGGTGGGGGGGGGGGGGGGGGGCAAATTTTCAAAACTACCACTGCACATTACTTTCAAGTGTCAAGTGTTCTGATACAAAAAATAGTATTAGGAATTAGGATACTATTTTGGCAAAAAATATCTGTCAAGAAATGTGAAAGTGTAAGTATTTTATGTTGACATGTTTACTCACAGCTGGCCACTTGAAGTCCAGTTAAATTTGAGATTTGGCGGAGTTTAGATAAGCCTGCCCTTCTCTGCTTTTTTCTGCTTGTTTCAGCTCTCTGGCCCCTTACTTTTGTGACACAGACAACTATATTTACTTAATTAAACCTTCAAAGCAACATTTCCGTGCCATTTCGCTCGAATCGCCCAGTTGTAGACTCAAAATGGTGGTCATTTGTTGAACGGGTTGCGACGACCTAACTTTGCGACTTATACGAGCGCCCGGGAGCGGCGGGCAATCAAGTAGACCTTGAAGAAATTAACTGCAGTCGTAGTTTCACACGTGGCCCGTTAATGAATGTACTACGTGCTCGAATGGTTTCGAAAACTGAAGTTCGAGTTTCAAGTATCATTAATATAATTTTGAATCGAGGTTGAACACTTTAGATATTCGTTTCGAATTCGAAATTTCGAGAACTCGCACAGCCGTATTAACAAATACAGTAGTCCCTCATTAATTCAAACTCTGTTAATTCAAAATTATATATAATTCAAACTATTGATGGAGTCCTAGCAGAAGATTTAGGTATGATGCTTAGTATTTAAGTTCTTTTAATTCAAAATTTTGCAATCAATTCAAATCGGAGTTTTTAGGGTCCCTTAAAATTTGAATTTAAGGGGGATTACTGTACTAAGTTTTAATGAGTTAACAGGGAAGGATACACCTACGTCAAAAACCGCAACAAATTTTCATTATTAATTTATATCACAAGAATGGGCTTCGAAATCAAAAATCTTAATCAACAGCGCACTGTGGTTTAGTAAGCCCTACACATTGAATGCGCTAAGTCGTGACTTATATTATAATCAGTATGTTTTTTTCTAAATAATTAATTTTATTACTAATTATCGAATTATAATCAAAATAGTACGCTAATGGTTATAATATTTTATTCAATCTGTAGGGCTTACCAAAGCAAAGTTCGCTGCTGATTTAGATTTTCGCTTTCTTGTTGCAATCTTGAGATATTATTTAATAATGAACATTTTCTGCGGTTTTTGACGTAGAGACTATCCTTTGCCCTTAAAAGGAATTATGGAGGACGTGTAGGAAAACGATGAAAGAATAAGACATATTATATCCAGCATTTGTATTGCTTTCTTAAAGCAATGTTACATTAATTTACGCAAAGCTGCCTCTTTGCTTATTCAAATCCCATGTGTCATTTCATCATATCAAATATACTTAAAACCATACTTAGATCACTAGAACCCAAACAGAATGTTAGAAAGTTGCTTAACTAATACTTGGAAGCCCATATCCCAGGAAATCAAGATATTACATTTCTTAACGTAAAATAATATTATTGTTAAGGCATATAACCTAGGTATTTTTGAATACATATTTTTCAATTCCCTAGTGAAAGTTATATAGTACTGTTAGTCTGTTACACATTTTATGAGAAGTTTTTAATCTGTCACTTCTACTAAAAAGTACACGAGGTTGAAATGATATTACTACTATGTAGGTAGGCCTACTCAAACTCCACTGGCCACGTTCGGTTTTCTGCTCAACAGAAACTTAAAAGTGGAAATGCTCGACATAAGTGGGATATTGGCTTCAAGTTTTCTAGAATGTAAATGAAACCTTTGTTAATTTTTCATTATACTAACACCTCGAATGTTTGGTCAACCAAATGTGAACTTTTAAAAATTTACCAAATTGTAAAAATCATTAAAGAACTTTAAAGTTTAACAAAATGGAAAGATCAATAATAGAGAATTCATCTACTCCTTCTAAAACAAAACAAGTTTATCCTGCACATTGATACGTAGTAAGTAAATGCATTGTATCATCAACAGTGGTAATGTTATGAACAAAACTGCAATCATTCCTTCCGATGTTACACATTTTTAATACATTTGATTTTTATTAGAAATATGAGAATGTTTTGTCACGTGTAATATAAATAGTAAATCAATTCTCCAACCACCTCCAGGTAGGTAGAGTGGCAAGACTTTTGTAAAAATATATATGATATTTCAAAATGAAGAATTCTGTCAATGCTATAATCCGAGTCGCCGGCCAAGAAAACTGCTCGCGTCATATCGCTCACACTCGACACAACCAACCAGGGTTGAAGAAACTGCTCCAAACTCTCATCACACATAATCTATTTTGCCGCCAACAATTTCAAAGACCAATTATGTCACTAGAAATCAAATTATGGAAACCAGGCTACAGCCTTAATATCTAGACTAGGCCTCGTTACATTAATTAGTAGCATCTACAAGATAAGAAAAAGAGGTGTAACTTCAAGACTGGCTATGAAGTAAGCCTACACATGTGAGATATGTTCATAAACCTCATGTATTGGATTTCTAATGCAAGTTCTCGATTGCAAGCTGAAGCAGTTTCTCGTTTCATCTTTGAATTTACCAGATCGAAAACCCTGGCGATTAAACGTCGTCGACGCGTATGACGCGTTGCAGTTTTCCCCAACGAAGACCCGCATCGCTCGGTAGAACGCGATCGATCTAATTGACTGGCCCGACTTGAACAAAGTCAAAGAGGAATGATTTGGCCGAGGGCGGACCGTGGCCGGCATCGTTTCCGTTCACCTCCCAAACGTTGGCGCTTCCCTTCTTCTCCTCCAGGCGACAGGTGGGCGGTAGGGTGACCGTCCAGTCGTCCAGCTCGCCCTGGCCGTCGATGTCGAGGCCCAGACGGAGGTTGGCGGGCGCGTTGCCGATCACGAAGTGACTCTCGGTCAGTGGAAGTGTGTCCTTCATCATCAGCCTGCGGGCAGACATAGTGTGTGTTAGAGGCACAGATTAATGGTGTTGAAAATTCAAAATATCACAAACCCTCACCCTCAAAACGGTGAATATACCAACAAAAACGCCTGCAGCGGTGTTTTCTAATGGGATTTGGTACTGCATTAGGCCTAGATTAGTTTAAGAAGGTCTACATTTGTTATTCATGATTGAGGGCCATGCAGGGAAACCAAAATCGCAACAAACTCCACCCACCTGTTCACCTTTCACAACAAATTAGAAAGTATAACAGGAAACGCAAAGTGCGCAGCCATCTAGGGTCGAGTACTGATGCCGATTCCTAACGATTCTTTTAAATAGTACATAAAATCTACGCAAATATCCGTGAAAAATAAAAAACAAAAAAAATCGTCTATCTTGTAGGTGTCAAGGTGGTTTTTACTTTCAGCCATCATAAATCTAGGGTAACCATAATATTAATAGGGATGACATCGGGTAGGCAAATTCGGAACCAGTTCCAGCTTCCAGCTCTCATATTACCCGGGTACCCGGATCCTGAAAACGTATTTGTCGATGTGTAGGCTTAATTTCAAGGTCGTCGCTAGGCCTTGTGAAGTGCCCGGGGTGCGAAGGCGAGGGACGAAAGATATGCATGCCACCCGCTCGGTTACCCTCTCGGAATACACCTGCAGTAATCTTGTCGAGTAAAAATCTCATTTCTCAATATACAACTGAAGCACTTACATAAAACAGGATTTTTAAGGAAAATAAATAGTAATACTGTAATAGCACAAGTATTAGCCAGAATGTTCATCAGAATGTTAAACAAAGAACAAACAGTAACAATGCAAGTCGGCTCGCGTCTGTTCTGTTCCCCACCGAGTCACTTGTTGTGGAAGGGTAGTGGACGGGTCGGCGCACGCAATACTGGTGCGTAAATTTATCCTAGACACGGACTAAAAAGTTACCCGGACCCGAAAAACGGCTCCGGGTAGGTAATATTTGGAGCCGGGTACCCACGCTTCCCGGGTACCCGATGTCATCCCTAGACCATAATTACAAAAGCAAAAAACCGGGACACACAGACTTTGGACTTGCGTGAGTCAAAAGGGAACTGGAGCGAACTGCTGAAAAATTATATTATTTATTAATGGAAATTTAAATGGAAGTGTAACGCTCGGAAAAGCGACAGGTTTTCCGCTCGTCACTAACTTCCCGTACCGACCGGACCGGAACCGGTAATGAAGTTACCGACCCAAGCAGGGGAGTCGGTAACGAGTTCGCGACGAGACCGCTAGGTACCGGTAAGCCGGGAGGGAGACGAGGAATGATCCCGCAGTACGGCTCGCCCCACGAAGCGAGATAGTTGTCTCAGCCGACAATATTATCTCACGCAAAAGGGGGGCGGATAAGCGACGCCATGCTGCGTTTAAAGAAGGAGGAGAACGCCGTCGTACGTAACTACCCAGAGTCTGGTGAGTGTTTGAGACTTAATTATTGGAACATAATTAACGTGAATTGACAACGTGATTTGATAACGTGATTGGATAACGTGAATTGGTAACGGGATATACATACCTAACGTGACCTCGAGTGGGGACCCCACCCATCCGGAGGGTTTAGAGGTATAATCAGCACAAAACTAATCATAGACGTTATAGGGACGTAGTGTGGGGCTACCCCGCATCTCACCAGCTGGCAAGAGAGCGACGCGACTTCGCCTCTATGATGACGCTGCTCACGAGAGCCTATGGAGGGCGCCCCTGGGGCCACCACCCAGGGAGTCACCTCAATTGACGTCTCTGCCGACCACGACCGACGCCCACGACGCCGACTCAGGAGGAAACCCCTTGGGGACCCCACCCAAGGTAGCCCTCGCTGGACGACGCCTCTCAGGGCGCCCATCACCTCGAACGTCTCGACGCGACGATCTGCGCCGTCGCTGGACATCGTCAGCGCAACGCAGGTCTCGTTAAAGCCGTGAAAACCGCTAAAAGGGGTGGTTCCCAAGATGGCCGCCGGCCAACGCCCCGTTTTCGTGTCTGACCATTTAGGCCCTCTTATTTGAAAATTATCTTTTACCCTCCCTTCAGGACTTGGTCACCCCTGTGACAAGGCGAGGAAGAACGCTTGAACTTTACTCTTAAGGACGTCCATCTGAGTCCTCGTTGTACAGTACGGAGGGTACCCAACGCTTTCTAGTATGCCCCCTATGGGATACGTGTCAATTGTACTATAGGTACGGCCAACGTTTTCTAGTATGCCCCCTATGGGATACGTGTCAATTGTACTGTAGGTACGCCCATGTAATTTTCTAGTATGCCCCTTATGGGATACATGTCAATTGTACTATAGGTACGCCCATGTAATTTTCTAGTATGCCCCCTATGGGATACGTGTCACTTGTACTATAGGTACACCCATGTAATTTTCTAGTATGCCCCCTATGGGATACGTGTGAACGAGGTACGAGGTACGAGAGATTAGCTTACTTGTGGAGGTATGCCCGCTGGGTTACACGTCATGTACACGCCAGGTGTCCGATGTGGTCTGTAAGACTCTCTTAACTAGTAAGGCTTAACGGAAGTTAAGCGGAAGTAAGATCTTGTAAGGTGATCACCCTTTCCTAGCTTTAGTATTACCTGTATAACCATTTGTGTACTCTTAAGTATAAGGCGAGGGGTTCTGAACCTAAAGTGGGTCGCAGGACCTTGGGTTACGTAAAGATTTGGAGGGACAGCAGAACTGTATTCCCCGTGTGTGTGTGTGTGAGAGCGTGCCGACGTGACGGAGCTTCTAGGATACGTCAGGCCTAGCGGTATTGTCGCTACGTAGTGTAGTTTTCAACCTGTTCTTATTTATTATTATAACGTGTACCTTCTCGCCCCGGTCGACAACTAGGTTGTGAAAGCCGATCGCCGGGAGCTTGTTTGATAACTTACCTAACATTACTAGACTTAAAGAATCTGTTAATAAATATTAACCCTTGGGGAGAATTAACCCCGGGACCTCATCACGTAGCCTTCTTTGTTCGCTACCGTGCTACCTACCACCAACAGGTCCCTCCCAACTTCAAGAACAAAGTGGAGCCCAAACCCCCCCTTCCACTAGAAAGTATTAACCTACCCCACCCCCCCATCGCCGCAGAAGCTGAGCCAGGCCGCGAGATTCGTGATTGGGCGCCGCCCACCAGAACGGTACCGTCACAGAAGATAGGTACAAATTAATTGGGCGAACTCTTAAAGGACTAGGCCTGTGCGAATATTCGAATTTCGAATAATATTCGCGAATAATTAGTAACCTATATTCGATTCGAAATTCGAATAGTAACTATTCGAAATTCGAACTATTTTGAGTCCAGCACTCACAAGTAGGACGTGTATTAAAAAGACCACCAAAAGTACTAGAAGTTTGAATTTTCGCCGCTAGAGAGTAGATCTTGAAAAGTGTAAGAGGTTTACAGTTTCGTCGACAGAGCGCGTGGGTATCAAACGAAAAATTGTCTTCCGATTTGAATGTGACTACAACCTTGCGACTGCGCGGCGTCCGCGTGAGCGATGTTTTGAAGAATCTGGGTGCCTGAGATCTGAGCTCGCTGCTGGCGATTTTTGTTGTATGAAATAAACAATGGAACTGGAAGACAGCGTCTCAGATGAAGACACGATTGCAAGGCTTTGGCAAAGAAATTCAAACCCCTTTTGGCAGACAAAAGTTCTGCCAAGTGCAAAATTTGTGGAAAGCATCTGAAGATGACATGGGCCTAGGCCTAGATAATATCCTAGTGTTTTCACTTTACAGTTTATAACTTTATGTGAGTGTAACACATGTTGGAAGTGTAACACATGTTGGAGAGTAACACATGTTGACGAGAGTAACACATGTCAGAAAGTGTAACACATGTAAGAGAGTAACCACATGTCAGAGTATAACACATGTCGGAGAGTGTACCACGTGTTGGAGAGAGTAACACATGTCGGGGAGTGTAACACATGTCGGGGAGTGTAACACATGTCGGGGAGTGTAACACATGTCGGGGAGTGTAACACGTGTTGGAGAGTGGAACTCGTGTCGGCGAGTGTAACATGTGTCGGAGAGTGCGTTACTACTCACCAGACAGACTCGTCGACAACCGTGTGCACCTTGGGGATGGGGAAGCCGTTGAAGGTGCTGGCGACAGGCAGAGTGTACGCGCCCATGTCTTCGTAGACGAGCCAGTCTCCGACGTGCATCATAGGTAGGAGGACGTTGTCGTTGACCTGGTCAAGTCCGTCACACGTTGGACCCCACACAGAGGAGGGGACGTTGCCGGCGGTACCCTGCGCAAGACACACGGACTATAACCCAGCCTGCGCAAGACACATGGACTATAACCCTGCGCAAGACACATGGACTATAGCCCAGCCTGCGCAAGACACACGGACTATAACCCAGCCTGCGCAAGACACACAGAACTTAGAGCACTTTGATGCGTGAAGTGTCGCTCAGTGGAAACTCGCACATGGCTTGGCCAGACGCGCGTAAGCGCTCCTACATGTAGGTATACGATCCAACAAACTGGAAATATATTTTATTGGAAGAAGAGTAAATTCTCCAGCAGATGATATATTTTGGTTTATTTTTTGACAATTTTAAAGCAATTTAACCAGAGATAAAAGGAGGGTTCCATAGGTACTCACACATAGCGTCACGGGCAGGGGCCTGGCGTGGTCGTACAGAATGCTGTTGAAGCTGCCGTAGACCCCGTCATTGATGTAGTACATGACATGCTAGACACCAGACAGTGGGGTACTCACACATAGCGTCACGGGCAGGGGCCTGGCGTGGTCGTACAGAATGCTGTTGAAGCTGCCGTAGACCCCGTCATTGATGTAGTACATGACATGCTAGACACCAGACAGTGGGGTACTCACACATAGCGTCACGGGCAGGGGCCTGGCGTGGTCGTACAGAATGCTGTTGAAGCTGCCGTAGACCCCGTCATTGATGTAGTACATGACGTGCTAGACACCAGACAGTGGGGTACTCACACATAGCGTCACGGGCAGGGGCCTGGCGTGGTCGTACAGAATGCTGTTGAAGCTGCCGTAGACCCCGTCATTGATGTAGTACATGACGTGCTAGACACCAGACAGTGGGGTACTCACACATAGCGTCACGGGCAGGGGCCTGGCGTGGTCGTACAGAATGCTGTTGAAGCTGCCGTAGACCCCGTCATTGATGTAGTACATGACATGCTAGACACCAGACAGTGGGGTACTCACACATAGCGTCACGGGCAGGGGCCTGGCGTGGTCGTACAGGATGCTGTTGAAGCTGCCGTAGACCCCGTCATTGATGTAGTACATGACGTGCTAGACACCAGACAGTGGGGTACTCACACATAGCGTCACGGGCAGGGGCCTGGCGTGGTCGTACAGGATGCTGTTGAAGCTGCCGTAGACCCCGTCATTGATGTAGTACATGACATGCTAGACACCAGACAGTGGGGTACTCACACATAGCGTCACGGGCAGGGGCCTGGCGTGGTCGTACAGGATGCTGTTGAAGCTGCCGTAGACCCCGTCATTGATGTAGTACATGACGTGCTCCACGCGACGGCGATCGGGCGATAGAACCTCGCGCTTGGAGTGGATCGCGCAGGCGAGCGTGTACGCCGAGGCGACGTAGTATCGCCCGGGCTCGGCCATCACGCGCACGCCCGCTGACGGGAAGTAGTCGGCCAGCGCTCGGTTCACCACGTCGGCGATCTGAACGCAAAACAACGTTTGTTCCTTAGCTTATGTAACTAAACTAATGCCATGTACTTCTCATCAGGTTTGATTATATTTACATTGGTGGAATAATTTGTATTCTGTTGAAAATAAAGGCATTATTGTTATTATTATTATTATTATTACAGTAGAACCGCCTTTGTACGTTTCGCTTTTCTAAGTTTTTTACGTTTCTACGTTTTTTTTACGAGGTCCCGGCGAAGCCTTATGGCATTTATGCATAATTTATTTCTTTAATACGATTCCCAATATTACGTTTTTTACGTTAATGCGTTTCAAAAATCAGTCCGTCACGGTAATCAGATCCTATAGTACGTTTTCTGTGTTCTCATAATGGGTTTTTCCGGCCAGCCAGTGAGTCGAATTACAAGGTGTTATTGCATTCAAGCGGGGCCACGTTAGTCATTCATTCATCCCAGTTCTGCGAAGCGCCCCCACCCCCCCCTCCTTCCCTCGCTCAACACAAAGCAACCCAGCCGCCAGCGAGTGCCTTGACCTTGACCACAGCTGCATCTCGTTCCACGTGGGGGGGGGGTCTTTGAAAGGGTCTTTTATCTACGATCTCGGCTGCCGGCACTGAGGTTCTTTACCTGCTTACCATAAATAACAAACCCTCGTCCAGTGCTCCTCTTTACAAAAGGCTTTTGTCAAACTACATAGTTAATTAAACATACATTGCCCTCGCACTTCGATTCGACTTCGACTCTTAATTGTCCTAAGTATAGAAAACAATATTTTTACCCACTCGAGTTTTAATTGTCCTAAGTATAGAAAACAATATTTTTACCCACTCGAGTTTTTTTTATAATACGTCATCACAGCCTAGTCTAGCTGCATGACCTTGGTCGCCGGGCCTCGCTTACGACCCTTCTTAGATAAGAATGGTGTCGGGGGGGGGGGGGGGGGGGGGGGTTGTTATGGCAACAAGAGCGGCTTTGTAGGCAGAGGCTAAATGTTAACAGCATGATAAGAGTTTTTACAAGATTTAAGATAATTCCTTTGTCATATCCTAGGGCTAAGTGCTAAGTGTTAAAAATGTATGAAAAATGAAAAGACAACTGTGAAGTATTTCAATAGTGCGTTTTTCCCATTACCACGTTTTTTTGTCTCGGGTCCCTCGAAAACGTACAAAGGAGGTTTCACTGTATTATTATTATTATTATTATTATTATTATTATTATTATTATTATTATTATTATTTTATTATATTATTATAACTGGTTGGAATAAGACACTTTATGTAAGCCTACACATGAACAACATTAATTTATTCGGGGTGATTGAGGGTTTTGGTTTATGTAATTAAATCCTGAAATATCAAACAAATAAAAAGTAAAGGTTGGTACCTACTTGACATTTAAGATTTAACATAGTTGAATCAAGTTAAAAGCATTATACGGTGTTCACACAACTTCCTAAAATTTATGGATACCATATAGCAACTATAGCTCTCATAGCTGAAACTCAAAATACAGCCAATGAGAAATTACGATTTGTAAATGCGGCCAATGGTCGCGATCTTAAGTGAAATAGGAAAATACGCGCTAGGAAAAAACATTAGGCAAGTGTGTAGTGTGTGTACCTTGTCTATGGAGGTGCCCTTGTTGCCAGGGTAGCCCCCCCCCAGGTCCAGCACGTCCATGCAGTGCCCCAGCTGAGCGCCCAGGTCAAAGAGCGACCGCGCCGCAGCGATGGCGCGACGGAAGACGGGGGGGTCCCCACAGCCCGACCCCACGTGGAAGCTGACCCCCGCGACCTCTAGCCCAAGGTCACGCGCCGCCTCCAACAGGTGAGGAGCCTCCGTCTCCGCGTCGCAGCCGAACTTCATGCCCAGCTGACATTGGGCCACCTCGGCGTCGCAACGGATGCGGATCACCAGCCTGCGAGCACATCGGGTCACGTCAGGCATCTCTCGGGTGTGTCCAACAGCTAGAAGAGCTTCCTTATAAGTATCACATCGGGTCACGTCGGGCATCTCTCGGGTGTGTCCAACAGCTAGAAGAGCTTCCTTATAAGTATCACATCGGGTCACGTCGGGCATCTCTCGGGTGTGTCCAACAGCTAGAAGAGTTTCCTTATAAGTATCACATCGGGTCACGTCGGGCATCTCTCGGGTGTGTCCAACAGCTAGAAGAGCTTCCTTATAAGTATCACATCGGGTCACGTCGGGCATCTCTCGGGTGTGTCCAACAGCTAGAAGAGTTTCCTTATAAGTATCACATCGGGTCACGTCGGGCATCTATCGGGTGTGTCCAACAGCTAGAAGAGCTTCCTTATAAGTATCACATCGGGTCACGTCGGGCATCTCTCGGGTGTGTCCAACAGCTAGAAGAGCTTCCTTATAAGTATCACATCGGGTCACGTCGGGCATCTCTCGGGTGTGTCCAACAGCTAGAAGAGTTTCCTTATAAGTATCACATCGGGTCACGTCGGGCATCTATCGGGTGTGTCCAACAGCTAGAAGAGCTTCCTTATAAGTATCACATCGGGTCACGTCAGGCATCTCTCGGGTGTGTCCAACAGCTAGAAGAGCTTCCTTATAAGTATCACATCGGGTCACGTCAGGCATCTCTCGGGTGTGTCCAACAGCTAGAAGAGCTTCCTTATAAGTATCACATCGGGTCACGTCAGGCATCTATCGGGTGTGTCCAACAGCTAGAAGAGCTTTCTTGTGTGTCATTGTTCTCCCGCCAGCCATTTACAGGTCCCATTACATACTTGTTTACGATGCTCATAATTTTAGTACGTGCCATGCATCATGCCACTGCGTTATCCCAATCTCGAGTCTCGCAAATTATTTCTCTTATTCTTGATATTAACACCCTCCTCCATGTAAAACTAGGGATGGGACGGTGCCGATTCCGATACTGACAATTCCACTGATACTCAAGGTATCGGTAAAAAATTGGTATACAGATTATCACGAGAAATTGAGCCGATACCAAGAACGCGTTATTTCATATTTGTCGCCAACACACGTATTAGGTTTTCAAGGGTTGGCACTGGCAGTTAGCGCGGAGCGTACGTTCTGCGATCTTGCATTAATCGATATTACCCCACATCAAAAGTCAAAATGCAACATCGCGAAATGAAATGGCTTCGTGTGCTTCTGTTTAGAACCTAGGCCTACAAGACGTAGGTTGATGTTATCGATATTTTATAATACGTATCTTTTTTACCCAAGATAATTATTGCAAAAGAAACAAAAGTGACGTGCGATTGCATTTCAAGATAAACCCTTTGAACGATGCTAAAGCAACGAAATTTCACAAGGTGGGTCGACAAGCAAATCCTTCACGACCAGTAATATGCACTAGCACTTGTAACACTCGTCACCAGCGCGACATGTATTAAGTCTTAACGCAAACTGAAGATCGTCAACTAGGGATAGGCCTAGAATATCGCGGAGGAACGAGTGGACGATCCCGAGGTCCCCGGGTTACGACTAGGCCTAGGTAACCCTAGCTCTAGTTGTTCAACACCTAGGCCCACTTCTAGCCCAAGCCCAAGCCCAGGACCATCTTCACAAACAACTTCCAATTGTTCAGTGGCTAACTCTGAATCCAGCATACTGATGAACAAACTGTACTTTAGTGCCAGGGATAGACCTAGCCCAGGCAACATGGATAGGCCCATTCATAGACCAACAGACGCGGCCATCACTAAACTCGGCCCACCCTATGTCAACTGTTAAGAGTTAAGACATTATGCACATAAGTTAGCAAGGTATAGAGTTCAGCATTTAAATGGAAAATTGCAAATTAACTTTAATTTTGAATTGTAAATTGTAAGCTCTTTTAGTTAAATAATCACGTTCATGAACTTCTACCACTTGATTACAGTCTAACGTAGTTACTGTCTTCCTTAGCCTATCCCCAGGTACTACGGCTTAGCCTACTATATACTATATATTTTTTTTTAAGGAATCGGTATCGGTTAGAGAAATTATGGAATTGGAGAAATTTCGAATTGTTCCACCTCTATGTAATAGGCCTACCTAGTTCGTAAAGATGAGATTTATGAGCTGCTTCTGGGGCCGCCTATTTCAAGTGGAGTTTCTACTTCCAATGAAAAAACGAAATTTTTTTTCAATATTTAGTAGGCCTATGTATGCCTAGGGGTTTGCAGGTAGTGCTTTTTAGGTTCAGGTAATGAAATAAAGAAAAATAACTGTTTACAAAATTTAAAAAAGGGGGGGGCAAATTGATTACACAACACCTTGAGAGATGCGATGCAAAACAACCGTACAAGCAAAAAATGTATCTTTTTAATTTTCTTCGGTTGTCAGACATAGCAGACAGTAAGCTCACAATCCAAAAAATTATTAACTACCATTTAAATCAGTTTCTATTTTTAAAAAAAAATTGTTTTAAAAGTAGGTCTACCCGAAAAAGCCCGAATTTCGGGTCAGTATAACTACCCGAAACTATCCGAAATCGAGGGTACCCGCCAATCCCTAATTTCTTTATTTATTTATTTCTATTGTTTAATTTTCCGCATTTGATCTTGTTGTAGTTGAGGGGGAAGAGTGGTGGCAGGATAGAAGAAGATGGAGAGGCTTATCTTCAATGCCGACCCAACGCAGAGCTGGACGTGGCAACAGATGATGATGATGATGATGACGACGTACCTGGCGTCTGGGTGCAGAGCCTTGACCTTGTGCAGCTCGGTCTCGTTGTCGAAGGTCATGAGTCTGACCCCTCGCAACGCTGCGTGACGCACGTGTGACGCCGGCTTGGCAGGGTTGGCGAAGATGATGCGGCTCGCCTCCACACCGGCCTCCATCACCTTATTGATCTCGGTCTGCGGACAAGACACCGGTAACGTTATTCGGTTTCGGCTGAATCGGGATGAAAAACATATTTTTTTTTTACCGAAGTTTGTTTGGTTCAAAACCATCACACCTGTTGTAGGCATTGCAAGGTTTCAAAATGTTTGTAAAAATCGAAGAAGCTAGTATAGATATTTTGTAGGAAAATAAATAGATGCTAAAAGAGTGCTCAATATGTTTTCTTAAATGAAAGTGCTATTTAGCCTAAATATTACAGGTGTTCAACGCCTAAATATTAGGGATGTTCATGTTGATATCGATAGTTCGCTACGATAACGATTATCGCGGGATAATCGCCGTTAATTTCGATATCGATATGGTAGTGTCATATCGAAAATATCGCGATATCATGGTCAACTTAAAATATTAAAGGCCCAGTAAGGGTTTCAAACAACATATTTTTAAAATAAAAATTGCTTCTTATAATTAGTAACGCAGAAAACTGTAGTGAAAACGCCCCGCTCGTTCTCCAGATATTTGCGCGCGACTGTAGCAGCACGTGGCTTATTGGCACGTTATGAGGGGTCTACTCCGCCCGCATACCGCTACGCCAGGTAGAGAAACAAGCAACTGCAACTGTCAGTCATATAGTGTCAGCTTGTCATTCCACTCGTGGCTCGTGTACTTGTCTGTGTTTGTACGTTAGTTAAAAAGTTTGTCAGTTCGTTCGTTTGTTTGATTGCTCGTAAGTGTAATTGTGTGTGCGTGTGTTTTTGTTTCCATTATGGTCAACTAGTGTTGCGTTTCGGTGTAACAATTCCCGCAAGAGCAATCCGAACATATCTATGCACAGTTTCTCTCATAAGACACGATTTTCTGTTCTCCATAAACAGTGGTTAAATAAACTAAAACGGAAGCGGTCCGATTTTTTTGCCATGAATTCATCCAAAAAACAAATTGCCTATATATGCGATATGCCTCCAAAGTGCATTGCTTTTATTTTCAAGTTCTTTCTTCTTATCATTACATTTCGTTTGAAACAGTAAATTATGACGGGCAGTTCTCAAAGTATGTATATTGAGCACAACCGAATCAAATGCCCTGTGGTATATTATACAATCTGAATCTTGTCTTACATTGTTTATTTTAACTGATTCAGAGCAGCAAACCGATTCTGTGTCTGTTGTCATTTCTGATCACGCACCACATTTACACCATAGCACATTTCCACTTCTACCTAGCAACATTTCTGATCTTAGGTTTTCCGATTCCCGTTTTTCTTGAATTGCAGCTTACTCTTCTTCTGTGTAGCGCGGCTCATAACGATATGGCTTCGCGCCTGCCATAGCTATGAATGAATGAACGCCAAGCGCGAGCTAGGCTACCACCCCTTCGTCCGGCTGACCGCAGGCCCCTGGTGACGTCACGCGCTTCTATAGCATGGGGCAGGTAGAGCGCAGAGAACTCGTGAGCCTGTGGACCGATTTCGATGATTCTTTTTCTGTTGTGGTACTAACGTTTCTTTGATGACACGTAGAAAAGTTTTATCAAACCCTTACTGGGCCTTTAAAATATATCCGCTGTGGTCTGCAGTAGAGGTCTGCAGGGATACGGGCCGGCCCGCGGGCCCGGGTACGGGCCTTGATATGTTTATTAAAACGGGCCCGGGCCTACATCACTGACCGAGGAGGGATTTTTGGGGCTTTTTTAATTTTTTTCAATTTCAATTAGGGATGTCAAACGATTAAATTATTATAATCGATAATCGAATTCACTTTCACCTCCATAATCGATTATTAATCGATTTTAATCGTTTTGTTAAATGTCGGTATAGTAGCAAGTTTCTTCCAAACTTCGGTCTGGTTTCGGTTAGTTTGAATTGCCCGCGCAAGCCAGGAGTTCGCAATTCGACTTCTTTTCGACTATCGATATATTTTACGTCACGGAGTATTTTTGTTATGTTCTGTCCAAGATTTCGACGATAATTTCTGTCCTAGTCCTGAAGGGCTATAGTTATTCACTTCCCGTTTTTTTAGAACCAATAAGTAATTAAGTATGCTGAATATGCGTCGTAATATTATTTTCATGTGCAGCGTAATTAAAATTTACGTGATGGGAACTAAAAATCGTAGCGACTTTTCTAACCTTACTTCTCTTGTTATTTGTGAACAAACATAACAACTCGTATTTTTATAGATCGTAGGCGTCGAATGCTGGGTCTAGGGTAGGCGACTAGACACAGCTATTCAAAATATGACTGGAAATTCGGCTCAAATTATGACGCAAAGTTATGCTGTTGCTGTTCTTAGGCCTAGGCCTAGGCCTACTGTAAATAATACTGAGCAATAGCGATGCTAGCGCTAGCGCTCGCGCTCGAATAGGCGGCAGATCTTGAGAACTAAATTTAAAAAAGCGCGAAAATTTAAAATCGATTTTTTTTTTAAATAATCGATTAATCGTTTTCGATTGATAATCGATTAATCGAATCGATTTAATCGTAATCGTTGACATCCCTAATTTCAATGAAAGAAAAGTAATGTTATTTTACCAACATTTCCGAAACTTAAAACAAACCCGAAATAGTATAAACTTCCGGTCACAATATGTCTGTTGTAATTCTTTTCGATACATACTTTCACTGGCAATAGTTACTTATTTCATTTCATCTAATCTCCTTTTTGTTCCCACCCTGTCGTTTGTATTCCTTGTCAAATACCATTCAAATCAACTTGCTGCTTTAACAGTTGAACGGGCTTTTACGGGCCAATTTACACTTCAGGTGGGCCTGGGCTTTGATTAGCTTACTCACTACGGGCCGGTACGGGCCCGGGCCAGAAATACCGGGCGCGGGCCTGAAATACCGGGCCCGGGCCGGGCTTCTATATTTAGGCCCGTGCAGACCTCTAGTCTGCAGTATGCGTTTCTGCAGTATGCATTGCTGCAGCGTTAGTCACTGAGCACCTACCCTCCCCCCAAGCCCTCGAGGATATCGCGATATCATACATTGTCAACTTGAAGTAATTCTCCCGTGGTCTGCAGTACGCGTTGCTGCAAGTTTGTAAGTGCACACCTACTCCCTCCACACAGATGGTCGCAGGTTCCCTTTGTTTGCTTACAGACATTGGATCCATTAAACTATTTGTACCTGGAACCCTGGGCCCAGATTCACAAAGGTGCCTAAGCGCTAAGACGACCTAGTTTAGGCAAATTGAAATCTTAGTGATAAAAATGATGCATAAGTCGTTCTGCAATGTCATAAAGATAAAATATCAACAATTTAACTACAAATAATATTTTATTTGTGAATGTGTAGTAGCCTAATACCCAGAGATGTTTTAACTTGGGACTTCCCTAACTTGGGACAACTTACGAGTTAAATGCATCTTTGTGAATCCAGGCCGTGAATTCTTTCCGAAAAGAATGTTATTGTTCTGTATTGCTTGATAGTTTTTAGTTTTACTACTGTCAATAGCCAATGCTGGACACATGAGTCGTCACCAGTCATCACGCGAATTCAGCTTTTATTATCGTTGTGCAGCAACTCGTACCGAGGGGCCACGGGCAGAAAATTTTCAAGTTGATAATGATATTGTGATATCCCGGTGTTGGGGGGAGGGGGAAGGAGTTGAGACGTGAAGAGATTAACTGCAGCAACGCGTATGCAGGCCACGGCGAAAATACTTTAAATTGACTACGATTTCTTATGTATTGTTTTAATACTGTAAAAAAAAATTCGATATTGCGATATCGATGTCATTTTTTTTAATAACGATATTGCGATATCGATGTCATTTTTTTTAATAACGATATTGCGCTACGATATCGATACTGAAAAAAATATTGTTGAACATCCCTACTCAATATTAAACTGAAAATGCTATTAGTAGAGGAATTGTTGGTTGATTTTAATAAGGTAGGCTACTATACCTTGGAAGCACAATCGAAACCCGTCCCCAATGCAGCAAGAACGTTGATAACAGTCTGACTGTCGTTACATTTCACCGCTGCAAAAACACAAAAGTTTGTACATTAGCTACTGTTAGTCTCTACTCTCTCTCTCTCTTCTTCTCTTATGCCCACATTGACACATTTATGTCATCATGCTCCTTGCCAACCAATAGAGACAAGCCTCCTGCTCCTTCCTGTCCAGCCCTCCTGGCATTCCTTTGTTGTGCTCTTTACTTTTTGTGCTTTTTACTTATAGTAAAAGGCATGTATAAACAACAGTCAAACATGAATCAAAGTATTCATGCCCATATTTTATGATTTCATTAGCTGAGCCTTTTAATTTCAACCTTAATCTAAATTATTGGTTAAGTCCTTGAGCTCCATCTTTTTCTAGTATTCGAACTCGGCAATATTCGAAGTTTGAACAATTTCTTACTATTCGATTCGAAGTGGAAATTTGTTGTCCGCACACCCCTAACGTCAAAGTACTCAAAACCACTTTCAGACCTTCTGCACAAGCCCCCTCCACCCCCCCGGTTTATAGTCGGTCCACTGACTAGAACCACGAAAAAAAATAACAGTTTTATTGGACACAAATGTAATTTCTGGATCTGCCAACAAAAAAACTCGGTTGCCCCGAATGGAAGTAACCCTCACCGTAGTAGGGCTCCACACGCGGCATCCTGGCCTTCCACTGGCGATGCTTGCGGACAATGTCCCCGATGTCGAACACGTAGAACGCCTCCTCCTGAACGCCCGACAGGCAGATGTTGCGCACGACCTTGGCGACGTCAGTGTCGCCGTCAAGGACGTGGATGCGTTCGTCAAGGTTGGTCACCTTCATGGCGATGTTGGCGGCCTCCAAGCAGCAGAAAGACTCGATTGAATAAACAAACTGCAACGGAACGGGAAGCACGATTAGTCCATCTTACTGCTGCTACCGTTGGAGACAACCGTTAGGATCCATAACATTTCAGTGATTAACGTGCCCCTTATCCCATGTGCACACAATAAAAAAACTAATAAGTTATGATTGAAAGAAGTGGGCCTATTATTATAGGGCTACTGCCAATGAAAATAAATAAAATAAATACATACATTGTCGTTTGTAGGGCCTATCCATACATAATGTAAATTAAAGATGCACAACGATAAAATAAAAACGATTGATAATCGAAAAGATGACTGCATTATTGATCGATAATAAAACCGACCAAACCGAGCACACAATGATAAGAGTAACATCTGAGCGTGACACAGTTGAGAGTAATCACATATGAGGACTGCAGTCCAGTATTTTAGTGGTATCTTCAAGTATTTCAACAAGTACAAAGACCCGAGAATAACAAAATGATGCATTACGAACATGTTTTTTTTTTGGAAAACAAATCATTTGATAGTACTGTATTTGTATTTTGTATTATCGATTATTGTGTGCATCCCTTATGTAAATACTAAATACGTACAGCCAGTTAGGGACATTATACCGTTTATTATGTGATTCATTGCTATGATGGCTCTAAAGTCAATGTCCACATACACACCAGTACCATACACAGAGATCTAAGGGGTAAAACCAGTAATCTAACACTGGATCTTTTGTTTAGGAAGTGCAGTAATAAACGCACGTGACCGACCAAGCCACACATGATTAGTCTAGATTCTATGGATGGAGGAGAGTAGAGTTTTAGTTCCAATTTTGTGCAGTTTTGACTAAGTAAGTATTTGGAAATTAATTGAAAAGAAACTGTGTTTCCATTGCTCATTCTTCAATTATGACAGATACTGTCCATGCCCGCCAAGAGGAGAGGCATTTAAAAAATGAAACGGACGCAACAGAACCTTACCATACACCTCCTCGCCCCACCCAATCAAACATAAAAATCTAATAATAATTATGATTGAAAAGTGTACTATCACCAACACCAATACTATTCGACGTAATAATGGACAAGATGCTGCAAAGGGTTGACCCTAGAAGGGAAGAGGAAGAGGTTCTAGACTATGTTATGGATTTGTTGTCTTCCGGGATATTCCGCCGCTTGTGTGAGTATACTGGTGCAGATCGAAGTCTGTCACCCATTGCTCGACGTTTCGCCAGAATTGCATCTGCACCTCCACCTTCCACAGGAGTGGGGATACAGACTTGCTCAAGAACGCGCGCCTCGGCTGACAATGTAGTCAGTCGACGTTAGGCTCTTGAATGAGGACGTCATAGGGACTCGTGATCATGTCAGATGCAATTCTGGTGAAACGTCGAGCAATGGGTGACATACTTCGGTCTGTACCAGTATACTCACACAAGTGGCGGAATATCCCGGAGACAGCAAATCCATGTATAGGCTACTATATATTGAAAGAATTATTTTAAACATTTGATTACCACAGTTGCAATGAGATGATCACTTACCGATAAATCATATTACAGTAATTGTGATAAGGCCAAGTTAAGTATGATCAGAGCATTTTTGTTTTCTTTTAGTTGCATTGCATAGGCTATCTAGGCACAGGCATTCACGAAACAAGACATGTAAATGCTTAAGATTGTAGGCATGCATTTTGATTATTGAGGGTTTGACGCAACTTGTTTGAAAAGCTACATACCGACATAAATAAAAATAAAAAATAAAATAAATATTTTTCTCATTAAGACATATCATTTTTATTTCTGGATTTCAAACCAAAAACCACAAGCCTTGGTTGCCCAGAATAAATCATACTTACGAGGCAGCCCTAGATCAGGGTGGATCGACAACTCTGTCGTCTCAGCAGCGATGGTATCCGAGCCAAGGGGGATCTCCGTTGAGAGTGAGCCTCCAATCAATCTTATCCAGACAGGAACCTGGTGCCGGGCTTGCCAACAAGCGACCGATGCTGCAACCCTGAAACACGTCGTTCAACAAATAAATACATGCCTCTACCCGCTCGGTTGCAAGAACCGATTGTCAGTGGCGGACATTTATTCCGTGCTACGTTGCTACAATGGCGACCAAAAGCCACCGTTTACATACATGCACTACTCCCATATAGATGGATTAAAAGTCAATTTCCAAACTCCAAACGGGGAATCAAACGCAGGACCTTCTGCAATGGAAGCAGCACAAACCGGCTAGACCGACGAGCCACGCGTGCCGTTGCGGCCGTATGCCTTGCGGAACGGTCAGTCTCGGATTAAAACATCACCGCACGGGTTCCTACTCCGCAACTGAGGCTAAACGTTCTCGGTTGTCGCCCACGAATCGCGGAAGCAACCGGTCGATGGAGCACTCGTCACGAAACAAACTCACCGACGCGTTTGTCAAGACTGGCGACCAACCAGCAATCGGTATTTTGTAGCTTGCCGACCGGCCCCAAATCACTCATCCATGACGAAAGCATCGGTTAGGCTATTTTTGAACTACTGCATAGCCAGAAATGCAGTCTTCACAGAACACAGAGATCACAACTGCTTAATTGTAAACAAAGACCATAATTTAATTTTGTATAGATATATAGGGCCTACATAGTATATACTGGTATAATGCACGCTATTGCTAAGACTACATATAACCAGTAGAAAGGCGCTTTGGGTGAGGATCCTACACATGATGTGTCCCATTCAGAATTCAATTAGATGGCAAGTAACTTTAACTTACAACTTGAAGTTAAGCACTCAGCAGGCAGTGTAATAGACAACTTAGTAGACAAGTACTAAGTAAGTTAGTAGGTAAATAGTAGTAGTAAGTAGTGTAGTAATTACAATATTAAATTGACTTATAGAAACATTTCAAAGTGGGAAAAACAAAATGAACACACTTTATTTATAATTAAAAGCTTGGCCGATGAATTTGTGATTTGGCTTTGGGTCACATACTATTAATATTACGTACTATAAAGCAATATGTAATGGTAATAACTCATCAAGCTAGTGAACTTTAAAATCAATTTAATATGTAATTCAAGAAACATTTCACGACTTGGAAAATAAAACTGAGAATGCAAATTCATCGGCCAAGCTTTTAATTATAAATTGTGTTAATTTTGTTTCTCCCACCTTGAAGTGTTTCAATGTCAAGTTATTTGTAATATGTAATTAATATTTTTTTTTTATATCTGCTCCCTGTGTCCCAACAATGAAGTCGGGTAGGGGATAGGAACTTAATCCCATCATATTCTGGCCCCTAGGTACATCGAAGCCGGCTGGCCATGCCTGACGCTTCCCTCATGTTAACTTCCTCCGGCTCCTCCTCTTCACTTTCTTCTTCCTCTGCTCTTTCTACAAATTCTGTCCATACTTTTCTATCTTCCCACCATGGTTCCTGATTGACCTCTTCCCAAGTTACATTTCTTCTTTCCACGTCCATTGCTATCACTTCTTCCCACCTCAGTCTTAATATATTTATTTAAATTATTAAGTAATATAAACATTTATATGTTTGTTTATTTCATTAATTACTATATTTATATATTGGAAATAAAATAATTGGCTTGGCTACAATTTTAGATATCACCCCTTTAAATGTTGAGTCTCTTTTGAAATTGGCGTTTTTTGTACGTGTGCCATTTTATTGGTTTGTAATGGGCTATCTTCTACGTTTTGGGCTTGGCCTTTTTTTTTCAAATTTTTTGCACTTTTGTTTGGTTTAGTTAATTCTAGAGGCATTTTTGAGATACTAATAAAACATATAAGTTTTGTGTGGTTTAATATTGCGAGCTAGGCCTACCCATTTTTGTAAAAATTTCCAAAAACTAGCGAGTAGTAATGCGTTCTACAATCTTCCAAATGTGCTAGAACGTAGAAAACTAGCCTTTACTATCAACGTACATTACTAGTAAGCACACAATTTCCAAATCTAGCTGGGCGTGAATAGTTACGAAACACATATTGATCTTGTTACAGAGAATTGGACTGTAGTTGAGCATCATTCGATTAGCAAAAGTAAACACCGGAAACAAAGTTTCAGTGCAAAGTCTAGATCACAAAGCAATAGAGCGTTTACACATAAATATTGAATGTTTCAGAGTTCTTCAAACACAATCTAGTTGAACTATAGTCTTTTTCCAAGCAGACATGTGATATTATCCCACCAACGAATGCATATTTTTGCTACAGCTCAACAAGATAAAATCCGAGCACAGCTTGACCTTTTAAGTGTTTATCTAATCAATTTTTATGAAGCCAGTTAACCCCACCAATGAGATACATATTCAGAATGTAGAGGAATGTATCGCTAATAATTCAGTAAATTACCGCGCTGCCTGCGCCTTTGAAATAAGTGAATGTACCAAATTATATGACACTCTTACACTCAGACAATGGAGAGTTAGTTGAGCATGACAAATCCATCCCACATATATATTTACACAATGCTAGCCTAGATCCCGTTGTGATTACCACTCCTGGTAGGTCAATTGTTTGTTCAACTATAAATGGTAAGAACGTTCATGTAGACTGCCTATTTTGACTTCAGAAAATGTGTAGCCTAAGCAATGTTAGAGAGACAAAAAAATGGAAAGCATAGAACATTCATTACCTAAAACTAGTTATCAAAATTAACCTTGAGGTAGATAGGCCCTACTCTGCTACTGTTCGTTTTCCAATAAAAGACATGTTATTCACTACAATATTGCTTATAAATTAGAAAGAGAATTTTCTGTCTTGAGTGAAGTTTTACAGCAGCCTCATATTTTGCTGTCTAGGGATGCACACAATGAGGTAGAGCAACATCAGAAAGAAGTCTCATCTAAGAAAACTTGAACAGTATACTTGCATGTAATCTGGACCTACTTTAAGGCTACTTATTATAAATAAGCCTAGCCTATCTATTTTTGTGATGCTATATATAGCATTCAAATAGTATTGCAACCAGTGGTATATTCCTAAAATATATAGGTGTAGTGCATAGGTGGTTGCATTTATGTGTGCACAGGGTTGTGAGGGGGGGGGGGGGGGGGGGGAGGATGACGATTGTTTTAAGTGGCCCTTTCAGGCCCAATTTACTATGGGCTTAAAATATATATTTTTAGTTACGTGTTGTGAGCAAAATCTAAATAAAATTTTGACATTTAAAAAAAAATCTATAATTTCATTTCAATATTCAAGAATTTTGGGGGATTTTTGAATTCCAAAACATGCCCAAATTGCCCAATGTTGAACATTTACAATTTTTTTTAGTCATACACTTTCTTATGAATTACAAAACAAAAAAACATAGATATCACATTTAGTGAATTGGCAAAATTATTTAGGTTCAAAATGTCCCGGATTTTTGTTCCAAAATCTGTGTATTTTACATAGTTCATACCTTCCCGTTTTGAAAATGGAGCAAAATGATTTGAAATGGTCAGATTTATATACATAAAGAAATAGAAGCTTAGCTTTGAACCATTTTTTTTTGTTTCTGGGTCCAAATGGCCCCACTGGGCTTATCATGTGCAATCTAAAAATTATTGAATTACATAATATGTGGGTCCATACGGTGCCTATGGGCTGGAAACGGTTTAAACATGAATACATGAAGGATTTGAAGGGACATTTTTGGGCAGTAGTTCAGAGGTCATATATGAATGTAGAATATCGTTTTGGATTATCGATGTTTATAAGCACCATAGTATAGTGTGTGTCAGATAGAACAATGAAATCAGACGTTTTGGATTATATTTGATAATTTGAGGTTATATTTTTTTACTCAATAATATATGTGTACATACAATATGGGTTCTTGAAATGTTAACACATTACTGTGAAAGAGCACCTAGGCTAGCCTAGCCTCCAAATAAAAGTGCCTAGGTGGCGCCTAGGCCTGCTTAGGCTCACGTACACCACTCACTGAAACATTTCTGTAAAATATACTACCCGGTTAATATCTGGACTTTTGGAGCCACTAGCACCAGTATGAGATTAAGTTTATATTGTACTTGTTTATATTGAATTGTTATTTCGATATTTTACTGTACATTGTATCTATGTAATGTATATTAGCAAAAGCTAAAATAAATAAACACTACTACTACTACCAAGAAAGAAGTAATACTCGGAAATTTAGATAGATTGCATAATAAGGAAGAGTGCGTCAAATTTACCTGGCTGCTTTCACTACACGATGATAGCATTCACAAAATGTTCAATATCGAGAAGACACTCAAAAACCGGGATGGGCTTTTGAGGATGATACCCTGCATTCCCTGTAGCCGCACGAGTTTAACAACCACAAGGCTCGACTCCAAACGTGGGAGCTACTAGCGTACGTACGAGGACCGGCAATCACTATCGCTGCACTACGACAAACAACCCGCCTTGCAGAAATAATACTGACCAGCAGTCAGGGCCGCGGGCTCGTTATATGCGGCGTAGGTGGTGGGGGTAATTAACATCTTGGACTATAGACTCATGCATGTTGACTGAAACCAAGCTAATGTGGAGGGGAAATCCAGACAGACTGGCTGGACTTGGGCATGGGGAGGGGAGGGAGGGGAAGGGAGATAAAATGGGCCATTCCATTACTCATTATAGCCTACATGTGTACATCATGAACTTAATAGACAGGTCAATAACTGCAGACCAATTTCTTGTGAGTCTCGAGCGGCTGAATAACAATCCACTGGCTACGCTAATGATCCATTGGACATATTTAATTCACATTAGCGGACTGAACATTCATTACATAGCCCGGAATTACTTCTTTAATCATTACGGCTGAATGTTTAGATCCAAACATTCAACCGTAATGATTAAAATCTCGATTGAATTTCTCATACGTACATAGATGTAGATCTAAGCCCACAAGTATAATATGTACGTATGAGAAATTCAACCGAGATATTCAACTAATTTAATCAACAGATGAACAGCAATAAAGGTGGTGTTAGACTATCTGAGGGAATAGTTTACTCGGTATTTAAGCAATGCTGCCACATTGCTCACACGTTCTGCTCTTACCTACCTAAACATTATGTTGGCATGCATTTTTTTTAAAACACTAGGCTCCAAGGAAGCATTTTCCTTCTTCCATTCCCATTCTCATTTGTTTGACATGCCATTTAAAACTACATAGGCCTATTTTATTATCGCTATTTAGTGTAATGTCGTAGGACCTACCTACAAATAGAGATACATATAACTGTAAGCTGAGTAGGCCCTGCTGTAATTTCATATTTTATTTTTTATTTTTATCCCATAGGCCTAGAGACATTTTCTAAAAATCTTAAGGCCAACAACACTATCACACAGATGTCATTGAATGTAAAAACAAATGAATGCCTACAGTAGCCCACCTAAGTAAAATAACGAGCTTGGCAATCTACCTCGACTGTAAGCAAACAGGAGGATTCTATTTCAATTAGATTGCAATTGCACAGTTCATACACCAGTTTACAGTTACTAGATGACCAGAATGAGAAATAACTTAAAACGCTGACACGGTACAAAATGCAAATGCAAGCAGGCTACTCAGCAATGTCGAATTACAACTATACAACCTGTGTCACACATGTAAGCTTGTAGCATCCATGGAAAGCAGCACTTTTTCTTATAAATTGTGACCATTGATACAAAAAAATAATCGGTAAAGAAAAACAAATTATGTTCTTGAAAACACCATTGAAAATACATAGCCTACCAGTACCTATTACAAGTGGGGCACATTTAGCTGGCTAAAATAGTTCTGTAGACCTACAACAGTTGAAAATATAATTGTTTCAAACTTCCAACAAATGGCTTGTGACATGATAAAGACTAGCCCAGTTCTAAGTTGACAGCTTTGACTTTGACAGCGCCTAGGCCTACCCCTAGCCTTCGCCTACCCTTTTTCATAAATTAAGTTTTGTTTAATTAATTAGGTTGATTATAAAATTACTGAAAGGATTTATTTGCATTTTATTAGCCTACTGAGGAAATGTGTATTTTCCAACATAGGAAGTGGAACACAAACAAAATTTTATATAGGCAATACCGATTACAACTTAGCCTAACATTGCACAATGAAACCTAAGTAATCTAAAAGCAATTTTTTCAGTTATTTTAAAGAAGCTTATCTACCCAATTAACACAATCTGGTTGACATTTGGCCTAGTTCTAGTTCCCCACCATAACCTTGGTGAATAGTCATTTTGAATAGGTCTACCATTCCCACTGAAATCAAATGGTATGCGAAACCTTGTGAGGAAACTGCTCTTTAATGCTGATTATAAATGAATTTACTAGGCCTACACATTTGTAAAAAAAAAAAAAAAATGGCTTGCTGTAGGTTTTTGCGGCCGGAATCTTGACAAAGACTTGGACTTGTCGGGTCTCAGTCTCACCGACTGAAGTACCCTGCATTGGCCCAAAACGTAACATTTAATTTCGATGGATATGGCGATACCAGACAACCAAGTTTGAGTAAAATCACTAACTTATTGTCAACATGTGCATTTAAAACCACCATTTTACAGATACCCACTAAAATTAGTCTTGACACCTATTGCACTGAAGTACAGTAAACTACTAATGTAAGTAGACAATGTAAAACTGATTTAAAAAAATGATATAATTTTAAATTTTCGTACGCCAACTGATTGACTTAAATATGAAAAAATGTTATAAAATACTCAATATGTACCACCAGTAGTCAACCATTAACAGTGGAAAATAAGTAGGTCTATGATCTATATATAGCCTGTACCAATTTTATCCCTCACATCTATCTACCCAACCTAATATGCATATAACATTTATCGTCAACAAGTCTAGGCGTGACACGTTCATGGCGTTTTCCACTGGTATAGTTCTTCCAGTATGAAAAGACGGGTTGTCGCCGACATCGGCCTGGGCAGTAGGTTGTAAACTTAAAAGTCACCCAATTGACCACTTGCGACCGCTTCCTGCGTTGCCAAGATGTGTATTTGGCAAAGAATGCGTATCTCTCTCTCTCGCTCTCTCTGTAATATCTCTTTCACCCCCAATAGCAAGCAATAATATCTTGTGAATAATACTTGGAATGCTTGAATAAAGCTTTGTGAATGAAAATAATTTACGATGTTACCAATGAAAAGAACCCTTCGAACTTGCACTGACAACCTTGCAGCCAATTATTGTCTTCTTCTTCTTCTTCTCAAATGCCCACATTTGGCTATTATGCCATCATGCTGGATGTGAATGTGACGCAATGCCGAGCGGCATGAAGAGGGTGGAGAAAGAAGCGTGTCTCTACTGGTTGACCAGATCCAATTATTGTGCCAGGCGGCTAGGCGGTATTGGGAGTACAATAAGATTATCTGCGTTGAAAGTGTGAACAAACAGGGTCCATTGTCCCTTTGAGGGAAACGAAACACGTCAAATGCTGCTGGACGAACTATACGCACCGGGTGCAGTTACGGAGCACACCATAACGTCACGGTGACGCCATAGCTCCGGCACAGTGCAATTGTCAGCGGAACACAGACCTTAAAATGAAAGCACCTAAAACCGCGCGAATCCACACTGTAGACATCAAACTGTAGCTTAATTCCGATCGATGGTATTTCTTCTTTCAGTGGAGCTCGAAACAACTGAGGGTGAATTGTTAAGCGAGCGAAGCAAGCGTCTCCATTAGACTTTTATGGCACTTTGTTCCGTTTGTTTTTTTATGTCTGTCGATAGCGGTCGAACGGAAAGTCTGATCAAGTTGAAATTTGGACCATCCACAAGCCTCGATGTGGATTGAAAGTGTATAGTTTTGTGGGGGAAGCAGGGGGGGGGGGTCAAGGGGCGTCTTGCGGTTTCTCGTTTTATGTAATAAAAATAATAATTTATATTTTCTTATCACCTTCTTGACTTTAAGGAAAACAAAAATACCTACCTACCCTCACCCCTGCCAATCAAGCAGGCATATACTTGTCAAGTAGCAGGGAGGGTGGGGAAAAGTCCAGTCGGCAGTCGGCACTTTAGTACAGTGACTACAGACAGGCTAGTCTATTACAACATTGTATTGACTTTTCAATTAAGAATTTTCCAAGAAAGAAGTGAAATTAAATGAAATACTGAGTGTAGGATAGGTCTAGGATGGGAATATGGACATGATGTTCTTTTGCAGAAAATTTTGATGAATACAATGAGCAATGTTGGGTAGGAACGGATTTTTTTAGTTCCGTTCCTTGGAACTAGTTCCTTTTTAAGGAACTAAGGAACGGTATAGTTCCTTTTTTCCACCAAGAACTGTGGAACGCCATGGTTCCAATTTTCCAGGAACTGTAACTTATTTTCATAAGTTCCTTTTATTTTTACTTGACTGTATATAAGCTTGAAGGATCAAAGCGCCAAAACATAGTTTACTTACAAGATGACAGAAACGAGAAATCTAAAACAACTTTTTTTGTAATATTTCATTCTTGTCTACCCATCCCAACCCTCCACCTGCTACGCTACCCCCGCGTGGGGTCTCCAATTAGTCGCACACCGGCACAAGTCGAAGACCCGAAACCGGTGACTAATCCCAAATAGCTCGTGCGGAATAAGCGTGTCATGTAACTTATAAGTATAACTGACCAACCGTCCAACCCCTCCTATACACACTCAGACTGTCATTCCGAAATCAAACAAAACATGAAATATATCACTTGTCAACCCATCACTTCGAATTCATTGGAAACGGGAAGGCTTTGATGATGAAAGATGTGGTCCGAGTGTTGTAGGGGAGAAGTTATTTAGGGGCAAAGAGCTAGATCTTAATATTCACTGATCTATTCAATTCTTTGCGACAAGTGCATGTGACAACATCGCTGTCTCTTTCGATCGTTTTGTTATAATGTCTGGTGTTCGTGGCAATAACATACTGCCCTTTAAAAAATACCGGCCATTTTTTTTCCGGGCGAAAGTGATATTTCGGCGACGAAGAAAATTTTTCGGCAAAATGCTTGCTTTGTTTACCAGTTAATAAAGTAATCGGTGCTTCGAGGTCATCGCCAGCCAATCTAAAGAGGCACATGCATTAATTGATTCCTACAAATCTCAACCATATTTTAGGCGTTATTTGCGAACCCTTGGCATTGAATTTAATTTAAAAACTTTAATTAAATTAATTATCATAGTTATGAATAATTAATGTAAATTGTAATGCATTAAGAATTGACAATATAAAATAACCTCTTACTTTTAGTCAGTGTTCTTGGTATATAGGCCTAATGCATAAACCCGGATAATAACCATTGAGTCGATGGCTAGTATCCCGCTAGGCAATATCCAAAGAAAAATGGTTGTTTGCAGAAAGGAACTATTTAGGAACTTAGTTCCATTTTGAAGGGAACTAAGGAACGCCCCAGTTCCTTTTTTTTTAGAGGAACTTGGAACTGGAAAGAGTTCCTTTTTCCTTGCGTGGAACTGGAACTGGAACTAGGTCCATTTTTTAAGGAACTTACCCAACACTGACAATGAGTTTATAAATATGAAATCAAACCTAAAGAGAAAGTAACAAAGGTAGGCGATTGACTTCTACCTGGTAGACCAACTAAATAGGTAGGGCTGTAGGACATGGTTTACCACTGAGTTTATTAGTGTAGGGTTGAGTCCCAGCGGCCATTGGCAAATGGCAACTGTCTACCCATAAATCACCCATGTGTGTGTATTGCTAGTAGTACTGGGGGGGGGGGGGGGCTAATAGGGGAAACAGGCAAACTTTCACATTTTGTTAATAAATTATTTTTTTTAATCACTACATGTACATGTGTTACCTATTTTTGTAGTAATCCCTTTAGCTATACCCTACCTACTGCACATGCTTATTTTATTTTTATAGACTAGGTAGCCTAAGTAATTCAGTTATTCTAATCTCTTTAAAGTATGTTGTTTGGGCAACTGCTACGTATACTTTTGTATGCTCCTCGCCCCTCGGGCTTCCTGGGTTGTTTCTGCAGTTCACCCCTAGTTGCCGCCAGTTTAGCTAACGTATGAAACAGTCACAAGCACATAGTGCAAAGTGCAACGTACGAATGTTTGAATGACTCAACAATGGAGTGCGCGTGTCAGCTGAAGCGTCGTAGGGGTTCAAACTAAAAAGATTGCGTTCAAAATGTTCACATTGGTTCTTTCATTAAGAGTACCTAGACATAGGACACTGTTAACTAAAATTGTAAATCGGCCTCAATGACAAAAAATATTAACTGGAGTTTATTTCCCTGCAAAACTGAATAAGCTATCATATCTAGCGAGTACTAGGCCTAGTTCAGTGTCAGGTTATTACCGGTAGGCTACTCGTTGGTCTACACAGAACTTGACAAGTGAACTTGACTGTGAATAAACTATCATATCTAGTGAGTACTAGTTTAGTTTGTTTTAATAGTTAGTGTCAGGTTATTACCAGTACTCGTTGGTCTACATAGAACTTGACAAGGTTGGGAATTCAGCTGACCAGAAATAGCTAAGCTTGACTTGAAATTTGCTGATATAACTGGAGAAAGTAAGCCATATTTCATCACCACCGAGACACTATGATTTGACCTTTGCTTGGGACGGGTCCTTGAATATCCATTAAACATTATAGTCGTAGCAGTCTAAGGCCTTGGTCCGTTTCATTATGAGGATGACATGGTGTTAATTATTTCGAGTAGAGCTCAGGCCTAACAGCCTAGGTCTAGGCCTACCCTAGAATTAATAGACCTAGGCCTATCCTAACATCGGCACCATGTCCAAAAAAACTAAATTTGATAATGATGATCTACAGCAACCTTATTAAAAAACTGTTTTAGTACCAGAGCAGAGCGTGATAGGCCTAGTTAGCTTCGGCCTCGACCTAGCCCTACTTTAGAAAATCCAGGGAACACTCAAAGGAAGAGTAGTAGTGTAAAGCTAGGATGAGACATAATTTTTTTCATAGGCCTAATAGCCTACTGAATTAGGGTAGGCCTAGCCCTAGGCCTACATTAAGCAGTGATCGTGATCGATGATCATTTTCTTGGTTCAGTCTCGACTTCTAGTCTACAATATTGATTAAATAAACAGACAGTGGGTCGAGACAGAGACCCAAGGGATGGATGTAGGGGTGGTTGAACTCTGCACCCCCAAAACCAGGTCACTAAATGAAATATTCTGCACCCTGAACATATTGGTCCTAGCCTACGCCAAGAGAGTATGAAATCATAAGTATATTATTCTGTTATCATTATTACGGTTCATAGACCTAGAAAATGTACACAGCAATATTCAAGGTTTCATGTAAATGATCGGCCTTGCAGGCCTAGGGACTTGGCCTGTGGGAGTGAACGTGTCCGAGGAAAGAATTTGTTTTAATAACTTTTCACATGAAAAACATACCTGTTCCGAAGCTAGCCACCCGTTGGGCTGGCTATTATTTGATGACGGAATGGTGGATGGTTTTTAAACACTTTAAGAATAATAATACTCGCTTATTTAATTAAAAACCACGGAGGTTTTGAAGTTTACACCAGAGTCCTTCACCATTCATTACGCGGAGAGAGCAACCTGCTGGCAACTACAGCAACTACACCACCTTGTCGGACTACTTTTAAAGATTGGTTATATTCATGCGCGAATTCGTAGAATCAATGACGTAACACATCATGACGTCGTAGTTGACTATTTCTTGTTGTAACGCAATAACCTCAACTCAATAGTAAAGAGAGGGGGGGGGGGGGGTTTTTTGATTGCTTAAAAATTATCCTCAAATTACTACTCAAACAAATTTCCGTGTGGTTTTCAAATTAGGGAATATGCGTCATCTTTTTTTAGCATTTTACTAGATTAGGATTAACTTCCTGAATACAAAAATATTTTATTTCGATGACATAGAATAAAGTTTCATTTATAAAAACGAGCTGAAAGTTTCACACATATTTATGGCGGGAAAAACGGGGCATACGTCACTATTCATATATCAGCAATCAACCAATCATAAAGTGATAAATAAAATAACGCTTATTTGGAAATTATCATATCCAAAATCGTATAAAATCGAATTAATGTCTAGTACGCCTAATAATTAATTTTGAAGTCCAATTACTATTAAAAACAATTATACCAAACCTATTTTCATAGAATATCAGTAAATATTGGGTGTTGTTATTCATATGAAGCAGACTTGACAACGGCTGAGTACAAATTTTGACAAGGTTAGCTCATGGCTTGATGACCTTGAAAATTTGTTTGTTTCGTCTAGGAAGCGGTGGCAGAGTCATTCATATAAGCAGTGATTTATATGAATTGTGACGTCACATACCGTTTAAAAATAATAGTGCGGGAAACAGATAATCACAATCTTTGAACATTTATAGAAGTATAATGAGTTAATTTTAAAACTTTTAAATTAGGTTTCTGATGTCTTCAGATGAATAACAATATATTTCACGTACTTTCAGAGCTGTAGAAAATTCATGCACATTCCCTCCATGTGTAAATTGAAAAACTAGAAATAAATATTATACAATTTGTTTTTCATTTGTAAGGTGTGTTTTCCCTAATTATTTATTTTTTTCTACAAACGTGGAGAGAGCTCTTTGCCAAGTCAAATGTTAGAGGAGGTTTTCGGCGTCAGGCTCAGGCTAGATGTATGTTTGACATCTGTATAAGAGTACCGAAGTTGGCAACATGTTACATGCCAATTTCATCCTACCAAAACACAGCACGCTGCTTAGATTTTCGATTTATGGTGCTCACAAAGATTCGAAGTGTCTAAATGCATAAGAATATACTTCGTAACCGCACTCGGTACGCATGTGGACTATACTATAACCACTTTCTGTGTTTTGCAATAATGATCCAACCCGCAATAAATGCTGCGAGCTGCTGCTGTTTGAACATGTCCGTTGGTTCATAGGGAGGTTGGAATTCATAGTCGGCCCCTACACCTAGGGGCGCCCATTGTTACCAAGGTAACAGTTGTTTCCATGTTATTTCCCATAAACAAAACAAATCCATAGCAACAATGGGTGCCCCTAGGTGTAGTTCCAACCTCAATCTTCAGAATAAAACAGGACATCTTAACCCGGCCTAACCTGACGGAATGGGAGGAGTAGGGAAGTCTGAAATGCAACGCCCTCTTCGTCAATCGTATCTACTCAATTTTAAAAGGAAGTGAAAGAGGAACTGAGTGCGATTCTGTATGGGCGACGATAAGTTTATCATTGTTTTTGGTCGTTACTGAAGGCGAATGCAAGGCGGTGATTGGCTCATCGCCATCTTGTAACGACAGAAACCGGTGATAACCTTATCGTCGCCCATTTTATTCTCCAAATTATCACCTGTTAGCACATCTAGCCCAGTCTCCATTGGTCACATCCAATATTAGATGAGATATGTGCAATCATATTTCACTGAAATGAGCTCACTGGTGGTCATTCCGGTGTTGCAACTGTTGCACTGGCAACACCTGTTGCATCCTCAAATGACACAGTTTAATTACTACAAAATGTAATATTATAGGTATGGAAATCGAAATGTTGAGTTTAGTTTTAATTATACACTATACTTTATGATCACAGTAGGTTGATTTGGAGTACCTAAATAGCAGCCCAGATTATTATCTCTGGTGGCATTCTCCCCCGGCCCCTTCGTGGCATACTTAGATTGACAATTAATTCATTAAGTTTCAAGAAAATCTCTCTTCCTCAGACCCTCTTTCCATCTATTATGCACATATTTTCACCTGTGTCTCTTATTTTGACATTTGTTTCTGTTGTTTAGTATGGTTCCAGCTTCTCTCTAGTGGCAATACTTGTGCTGTGAGGTAAATGGGTTGTTGTGTTATAATTTCATTACGTTTACTAAAACATTGACAACAATTTTGACTACAGTGGTATTAGTGAGCATAACATATTCTCCCCGCAACATATGTTTCACTTTATTGTTTTGTGATTTCATAGATGAAAAGACAAAACGTGAATAACAGTATACATAACTCATTACAAAAAAACTATTTCTATAACTATTTCTCCTAATCTATCTAAAAAATGAAAAATAATATTAAATCCCCCCGCCCCCCCCCCCCCCCCCCCCACCCCACCCCCCCTAAACTCAACTGCTCATCAATGAGAACATCGACCACACCATATATATATTCTTAGTTTGGCAACACCTGTTTTAAAGCAAATGACCGCCAGTGAATGAGCTACATCGAAGGATGGGTCCACGGCCAAAAAATAAAAAGCACGAAATCCTTATCAACACCTTGAGGAAACTTTACAAGACGAGACCCAATGCTAAATTAAGGCGTCCCACTTTTAATTGGGTACAAGCTTTGAAAAATATTAACGCCTCATTTCTTTCATCTGACATTAAGGGCGCCCGCGCACTACGCGGCCAGGCCGCGCGACCATGGCCGCGCGGCCAAAAACCATCGCGACTTTGCTCCGCGACTTGGTCGCGCGATCACAAATATGTAGTTCAAATTTGTTTGATCTCAGTTAAGTAGTTAGGTTAGTTAGGTAGTAGTCGGTGCGTATCGCACAGGATCTCGTACGCCGCGCGCGATCAGCCGGCCGCGCTTGCGACCAGCGGCCAAGTGCGTGTTGTCACATTGACGGCAATGGTTCTCGTTGGCCGCGCGGCCATGGTCGCGCGGCCTGGCCGCGTAGTGCGTTTGAGCCCTTAATCCTTATGGTTTATAATAATTCATGATATGAATCCTACCAACCTCCGTCTACATAGCAATAGCATCAAACTGCCACATCGCCACTATGTGGTTAGTGTAAACTACCGGATAAAGCTGAACACAGAATGACTGAATGCGGCACAGCAAAAGCAAATTGGGAATGCAATCAAAAAGAATTACCCCCTTCTTCAAGTGCGCGCCCAAAGACATCACATTTCGCATAATAGGCTCACCCACCTCCAAGCTCCCATCACCCAAACAGCACACAGCAATAATATGGATGCTAAGGAGGTCAACCTCTGGATCAACACCAGACCTAAATCGATGGAATCTAAACACAGAAGCAAGAAAAGCCTCATCCATCAATAATCATCATCCTTTCCTAGAAATCTGTTTCCCCCACCCAAAAGTGGACATTTAAGTTCTAAACTAAATAGAAATAATTAAATAAATGACAAAGAATTTGTCAAACCCCCGAGTGCATCAGGGGAAATCGCAAAATATCCTTTACTTTATTAATTTATTTTATATATAATTGTTATTGTTTGAAATATGTATTACTGTTTAAATCAGGGACAAAATTCCCTTGGAATGGTTTAAGTTTGTATGGTTTCACTGTTTTGTTTGTTGTACACATATGTTTTAATAAAAAAAAAATATATATTTTTTTATATCTGCTCCCTGTGTCCAACAATGAAGTCGGGTAGGGGATAGGAAATTAATCCCATCATATTCTGGCCCGTAGGTACATCGAAGCCCTCTGGATCCTCCTCTTCACTTTCTTCTTCCTCTGCTCTTTAACAAATTATGTCCATATTTTTCTATCTTCCCACCATCGTTCCTGATTGACCTCTTACCAAGTTGCATTAAAAAAAAAAAAAAAATCGGTGTACTGAACTATGTTTGTGCTAAAACTAAAACTTGTTAAACTGTTTTGCTCATCTAGAATGACTCACGAAAAGTGAGTAACAGTCAGTGTACAGTGTCAGCGTAGCATAACAGCCCAGCGCGCACGATGTTGGCGATGAATCATCTCAAACAAGCTTGCTCGACTTTGATCAGCACATGATGATTGATGTATGTTGATGATTTATGTATGATGATTGATGTATCATGAGGATTGAATACATCAATCGGATTGATGTATGCTAGGCTAGACCCAAACTTGTTACGACTTTTCAACAGCGACGTCGACTCATCCATTCGAAGCCAATGTTATTCGTAAGTCATGTTGTCAATGAAGAACACAAGTTTTCAAATTTGCAATTTGCATACCTAATTGTATTGTTAGCTTATATACAGCTTAGAAATAATGTGTGGGTCCTCTAGAGCGATGGCACCCCCGCTGTTCCTTAGTTACGCCACTGGTGTTGGCTCTGAGGAAGGGAGCACAGGCCATGCGCAGTAGACGAGAATATGGCCTTTGCCCCTCACCTATTTAACCGCCGGACTCAGTTGGTTATCTGTGCACGGTTGATATACAAGGCCACAAAAAGTGTAAATGGCGCCTTCCATTGGATGCACTCGCATAGATAGAGTCGAACGTCATCTTCCATTGAACTGTCACGTGCTCTGTTAGCCGCAATGCACTCGATGTGTGCATGCTATCAAAGACCTTAATAGTATTTTTTGGTCATAGTACCTCTTTTTAATAAGGGAAATAAGGAGGTTAAAAACTGTTGTGCTTATCATACTCTTATAAGTCATGGTGCAAAGATATATGAAAGAATAGAAGATAATAGATTAATAAAGGCCTTGTCTCAACTAGGCCGCACCGCACATTGTATCAATAATTATTCAATTTCGTGGTAGAAGGTCCTTGATATAGCTTGATTGGACATCTGGTGGCTAAGTAAATCTAGTTTTGAAATATCGCTGCTCAGAAACTAGTGCGCCTGAAATGACGTGACTGGCCGGCAGCGCCTCGAGTCAACCTGAACGGCCAGATAAGATAGTGAATCATCTCAGACTAAACTAACAATTACCCGAACTGTGAGTGGTACCAAAGGTGGTACTCAGGTCCGCATTCAACAAACTTTTTAATCGGCCGATTTACTAATCCCGCATTGGTTACCATGTTTTCAACGAACATTACATTCATAATGCATGGTGGCTTTACCGTGCGCCATTTTTGATATCGGATTAACAGGAAATCGCCGAAAGAGTGGCTCAGAAACATTTTCTTTATCAACAAATACGGAAGCTACTGTGGGATGCAGATTTCCCAACCAAATGTCAGTTGCTGTTGTATGAGGTGTACTATCTATCTGCCAATAGTACTTTGTGGGACATTGACATGGAGGGAGTTTAGGGAGAGACATTCCAGTAGAATGCAAGCGCCTGAAATGAACTTTGTAAGAAGTATAACGGGTAGATCAAAGCTTGACAAAATTAGAAGTAAAGAAGGAAGTTGGAGTCGAAAAGCTGTTGTTCAACATTCAACATATAGGGAGGGAGAGGCTGAGATGATATGGATATAAAAAGAAGGGGCAAGCAAAGAATACTAATGGCGGAATTTAAAAGAGGAAACGTGAACATTAGAAGATCTGGTATACCAAGAGAAAAGTAGGAGGACCAACTGAAAAATGATTAAGAACAGCTGAGGCGACGAACTGTGGGAAGACATCAAAGCACGAGGACTGTGGGAAGACATCAAAGCACGAGGACTGTGGGAAGACATCAAAGCACGAGGACTGTGGGAAGACATCAAAGCACGAGGACTGTGGGAAGACATCAAAGCACGAGAAATGTGGGAAGACATCAAAGCACGAGGACTGTGGGAAGACATCAAAGCACGAGGACTGTGGGAAGACATCAAAGCACGAGGACTGTGGGAAGACATCAAAGCACGAGGACTGTGGGAAGACATCAAAGCACGAGAACTGTGGGAAGACATCAAAGCACGAGGACTGTGGGAAGACATCAAAGCACGAGGACTGTGGGAAGACATCAAAGCACGAGGACTGTGGGAAGACATCAAAGCACGAGGACTGTGGGAAGACATCAAAGCACGAGGACTGTGGGAAGACATCAAAGCACGAGGACAGTGGAAAGATCGCGGGAAATAGAGTAAATTAGTTGGAAGAAGTGGAAAAGAAAAAGAGGAGGGAGAAGAGACATGACAGGCCTGGCAAGCCGATACCAGCAGGATATTACTCGCTAACCAGTAACCTCCCCCTGACCCGACTTATTTTGGAAACAGCTGAACGAGATTCATTTATTTATCTATTGGAAAGAATATACAAGAATGTGTACACTACATTGTGAGAGGAAAGGTCCCGTATAATGCTAAATACTTTACCTCCCCGCTATTTTGGCAACACACTTTTGGTTGCGGGTGAGGCTCTAATCTCAGTAGTCCAGTATCACTAACACGGTGACAATGGCCACTATACATTGTGTGTGTAACTGGTTGCGACAACCCAGCATGCGATCCTAGCGGTGAGGCTCTAATCTCAGTAGTCCAGTATCACTAACAAGCATGCGATCCTAGCGGTGAGGCTCTAATCTCAGTAGTCCAGTATCACTAACACGGTGACAATGGCCACTATACATTGTGTGTGTAACTGGTTGCGACAACCCAGCCATCAAGAGATCCTTGAATGCTGATTGGTCCACCAGGTTATGACAAAGTGCCCCGAGTGGCCGGATTGAGCGGGAGAACATAAAAGTCTCTCAATCTTACTGAAAACTTTGACAATTCGCCGTTTTTTTATATACTTTTTGGGAACGCTCGCTACAGAATATTGTGGCAAATGAGGGGATTATAGTTTCGTGTAACTATCATCTGGATCTGGATGAACAATTGACGACTTCGGATGTTCCCTCCCACCTACGTCACGCTCACGTGACGCGCTCAACCCGCCCCCAACATGGCTGCGTATGTGAGTAAACATTGCAGGCGTTTTGCATGGAACATATGGGAACTTTGGGTAGTTTGAGCGTAGATTTCCATAGCGAATGAGCAATGCCGCGTTATTGTTAAAAATAATAATGCTACAGTTCCTGGCATATCATTTCATTTGTTTCTCAAAGATGCGAAGCTAAGAAAGATATGGGAAATTAAAATACGCCGTGACAGCAGAAGGAACCAAGCCGTTTCGTCAACAGTGACCATGGACTACGTATATCACGCAAGTTTAACGCGCTTGGGATGAAGGCGCCTTGCTTTTAATCGGTAGCCGAGTGAGGAATCTGCTCCGTATATCACGTCAATCTGAAGCGCCCTCATCTAAACCGGCTGCGAATTCAGCCAATCACAACACAGGCCGTGCATCGCGGAGCCGCTTTGACGTGTATATCACTTAAATCAAAGTGAATTCTAACCTCCAACTCGCTTGTCCAAGCGAGTTGGATCGCCGCCGCCTTGAGGTAAATTCGACGTGTATACCACACTCTGCAACCGATTGGAACCAAGGCGCCTTCATCCTAGGCGCCTTAAACTTGCGTGATATACGTAGTCAATGTGTTCTAGTAATTTCATCCCAACAGACTTGAGGGAAGCTGTAAACGGCAACAAAAATTGTCTCAAGAAGGATGCAATCCCAACTGTGTTTAGTTTTACTTCCCCAAGAAAGCTGAAAGCACCGAGGATCAGAGTTAATCGTTACAGTTAATTAATTAATTCATGAAAGTTAATAGTTACATAAATAGTCTGCACGCATAGGCAGGGCTAGGCCTAGACTAGAGGCTAGGAAAATGTAGGCCTACGCTAGGCTAAATCCATCCAAAGCCCTAGTTTCAAAGACAGGTGACAGGTAGAGGCCCTACCTGTCATCTAGGCCCCAAGTAGGCGTGCATTATAGTGGCGGTAATATATGTCTGCATTATTATCTTTAAATCATGGATTCTAATGTTTTACAAACTAGAAATATTAAACAGTAAACCGTGCATAATAGCAGACATATGAGTGCATCATTAATATAACTAAATGTACTAATTAAAAACACGTAGGTACACTTCTAGCCTTGACGAGAACAGTGCCTGCCACCTGATTTTCAGCGGTCCAAAACTCTTTCAAAAAGGAAGGTACAAACAAGCTGTAACTTTCTTTGAGTAGCCTCTGGCTTCCTTCGTGACTAAAATACTTAAAAACTACACTCATCTCGAAATTTTTAAACAAATTTAAACATTTCCCCTAAGCGTGCTCCCGTAACAATAGCATGGGATCCATCGTTTTCTCAAGTTTGTTTCCTCACTTCTCGCGCGCCATCTCTGGAGCGCGCGGGAAACTAAAATAAGCTCCTCCCATCGCAAGTCGTCAATATTACAACTAATGCAAACATTACGGTTGTCATCAAAGAACTTATATATACAGATACTTTAATTGGCTTCCCTAATGACAACCGCAATAATTGCAATAATGCGGTGTCCAAGGAGGTTTAGCGCAAGGATTGTACTATCGATAATGAGCATTATTGTGCATGCTTCATGCTTCGTGCACAAAGGGCATTATACTCTACGATGCATTGCTTGGAAAAATCTGATATCAGTTACAAAACTATTCGTCAATATCTATCAATAAAAGGAACATAAATACTGATAACACCGGGGGTTAAAGGTCAAGAACGTGACTGCAGGGTCGGTCAATATCTGCCATAGTTTCTTATACTTTTATTGTCCCTGTAATGGCAACAGCTCAAAGAACAGTGACCGGGGTAATCATCTTCGATATCCCACTCTCTGATACCCCACTGTCTGATACCCCACTGTCTGATACCCCACTGTCTGATACCCTACTCTCTGATACCCCACTCTCTGATACCCCACTCTCTGACACCCCACTGTCTTATACCCAACTGTCTGATAACCCACTGTCTGATACCCCACTGTCTGATTCGCCACTCTCTGATACCCCACTGCCTGATACCCCACTGTCTGATACCCCACTGTCTGATACCCCACTGTCTTATACCCTACTCTCTGATACCCCACTCTCTGATACCCCACTCTCTGATACCCCACTCTCTGATACCCCACTCTCTGACACCCCACTCTCTGACACCCCACTCTCTGATACCCCACTCTCTGATACCCCACTCTCTGATACCCCACTCTCTGATACCCCACTCTCTGACACCCCACTCTCTGATACCCCACTCTCTGACACCCCACTGTCTTATACCCAACTGTCTGATAACCCACTGTCTGATACCCAACTGTCTGATTCGCCACTCTCTGATACCCCACTGCCTGATACCCCACTGTATGATACCCCACTGTTTGGTACCCCTACTGTATGATACCCCACTCTCTGATACCCAACTGTCTGATAACCCACTCTCCGATATCCCACTCCCTGATACCCCACTGTCTGATAACCCACTCTCCGATATCCCACTGTCTGATACCCCACTGTCTGACACCCCACTCTATGATACCGCCGTGGATACCCCCCCCCCCCCCCCCCCCCAGTACAAACCCACCCCACTCAAATACAGAATATTCTGCGCGACATAAAGACGGTGACACTATCTTTAAACATTATCAGTCCAAAGAAAAGCATTCCAAGGATAATGGCATCGATTAATCGAACCTTTAAAGACTCATAATGAGACCACTTTGACGCACTGGTGTTCGTTTGCTCGTGTGTTTCTCAGTCATGTTACTGATAACGATACTGATTTCATTTCGAAGTGTCCCATCAAAAAGCAACTTTCACTGCAGAACCGTGACGTCAAACTCACAGATGACGCACGCTCACAGGTGACGTCAAACTCACAGGTGACGCACGCTCACAGGTGACGTCAAACTCACAGGTGACGCACGCTCACAGGTGACGTCAAACTCACAGGTGACGCACGCTCACAGGTGACGTCAAACTCACAGGTGACGCACGCTCACAGGTGACGTCAAACTCACAGGTGACGCACGCTCACAGGTGACGTCAAACTCACAGGTGACGCACGCTCACAGGTGACGTCAAACTCACAGGTGACGCACGCTCACAGGTGACGTCAAACTCACAGGTGACGCACGCTCACAGGTGACGTCAAACTCACAGGTGACGCACGCTCACAGGTGACGTCAAACTCACAGGTGACGCACGCTCACAGATGACGTCACGCACACAGGTGACGTCACACTCACAGGTGACGTCACACTCACAGGTGACGTCACGCACACAGGTGACGTCACACTCACAGGTGACGTCACACTCACAGGTGACGTCACACTCACAGGTGACGTCACACTCACAGGTGACGTCACGCTCACAGGTGACGTCACGCTCACAGGTGACGTCATGCTCACAGGTGACGTCATGCTCACAGGTGACGTCAGGCTCACAGGTGACGTCACGCTCACAGGTGACGTCACGCTCACAGGTGACGTCACGCTCACAGGTGACGTCAAACTCACAGGTGACGTCACACTCACAGGTACAGTCACGCTCACAGGTGACGCACGCTCACAGGTGACGCACGCTCACAGGTGACGTCACGCTCACAGGTGACGTCACGCTCACAGGTGACGTCACGCTCACAGGTGACGCACGCTCACAGGTGACGTCAGGCTCACAGGTGACGTCACACTCACAGGTGACGTCACGCTCACAGGTGACGTCACGCTCACAGGTGACGTCATGCTCACAGGTGACGCACGCTCACAGGCGACGTCACGCTCACAGGTGACGTCACACTCACAGGTGACGCACGCTCACAGGCGACGTCACGCTCACAGGTGACGTCACACTCACAGGTGACGTCACGCTCACAGGTGACGAGGGAACGGGGTTTCAGTGGCATGTTTCAGTATTGTTTAGGATTAGTTTCGTATTATTTTAGCATTGTTTTACAATTGTTCAACTACTGTGTACGTGTATAGATAATCAAATATGGCTTTTGTAATTCTTACTTTTTGACTAATCTTAATTTGAATTAATTATTCGCAGAACGCTTAACTTTTTAAATGTTTATACAGCATTGTTTTAGAAGTGTGTTAGCAATGATTTTAGTATGATTAGACCAATGTATTTCAACAACTGTTCGTTTGTATAGAGAATTAAACATATATTTTGTAATTCTTAGTCTAAATCTAAATTTGTATTGTAATAAACTAATCTTGTGTAATTGTACAGAATAATAAATAAGTGAATGAATGAATTATTTTAATTATTATTATTATTATTATTATTATTATTATTATTATTATTATTATTATTATTATTATTATTATTATTATTATTATTATTATTATTATTATTATTATTATTATTATTATTATTATTATTATTATTATTAGTATTTTTATTATTATTATTATTATTATTATTATTATTATTATTATTATTATTATTATTATTATTATTATTATTATTATTATTATTATTATTATTACTATTGTAATTCATATTATTATTATTATTATTATTATTATTATTATTATTATTATTATTACTATTATTATTATTATTATTATTATTATTATTATTATTATTATTATTATTATTATTATTATTATTATTATCTCTTTGTATTTCTATTAACCATAAATTATATTTAAATTACAAAACTATATATCAGAAATTATATCTTTTGTGTGTCACGACCAGTCCGCATACTGCACTTTAATTATATGATTGTCCCACTGACAAACTACTTTGTGGTTTAGTGGGAATTTAAACAATTTCTCATATTGTACGTATGTGTGAAACGATTTAATAAAAAAAAAAAAAAAAAAAAATTATTATTATTATTATTATTATTATTTTATTGTTGCAATACAAACAAACTCGGTCCAAACCGGCGTAAACATGTTGTACGGACAATGTCAAGTATTTCCACGAGTTTACCGTATTAAATTCTACTTGGAACTAATTAAATATTTCATTGTTCATACTATTTTTCCAAAACCAACTGTAGATGCTATGTACGGTCGTGGCCGATTTGTACTCATCCCTGCAGCATTCGCTCTTCGTATGGCGGAAACCACGAAAACCACCATCAGGATGGAGAACTGCTTGAAGTCTTCATTCTTCTTAGTTCAAAATTGTTCGTACTATCCTCAACGTGTTCAAAATAATTGCTTTTTGCATCTCGATGTACATGTTCGGTTGGAGATCAATTAGTTTAATACTGTCATGGAGTTTACGCGGAACAATGCCATTTGCTGATATAATTAACGGCATAGCAGTTACATTATTCTGCTTCCACAACCTTTTAATTTCAATAGATAATTCCTTATATCTGTTTATCTTTTCTCGCCAAGTTGTCTCTACATTGTGGCATAAAGGAACGGCAACATAAAAAAAAACCGTTTCTTGTTTCTTCTTGTCATATCAATATAATATAAGGTCTATTGTGATGTATGGTTTGGTCTGTTATAACTGCCCGGTCGTAATGTAATTAGTAGTCTTTACTCTTTACTATGTATAATAATAGGGCTGCCCAACGATAAAAAAAATTCATATCGATATCGCGGATGTAATTATCGATATCGTATCGCGATATCGACTTTTTTAAACTCGGTATCGATATCGCCGATATCGTAATTTTTTTTTCAAACCAGCCAGAGGCCATTCATTATAAACAATTTAATGTGAATAATTTAGCGTCGAAATGTTTTACTTTGAGTATGAGCGTCAATTTGTGTGTTGTATTATTAAAAATGTAGCCACAAAACAGCGATGTTGTGATTGGCGTGACGTGACGTGAGTGAGACAATGGTGAGACCGCGCGACGAAAGGCGAGTAGGTACCAACGCGAATGTTGCAGTGTATGTATCACAAAGATGCAGAACCACAACACTACCTAACTTTTTTTTTTACGATAGTTGACACTTGATCGATATCGCGAAACGTACGATACATTAATTCTATATCGATATGGAATTATTTTTCTATTATCGATATCGTATCGAACTATCGATATCGTTGGGCAGCCCTATATAATAATACCTTTTCAGGCTTGTATTTGTAATACGCAGTGTTTGTGTTCATGAGTTTATATTTTCAATTAAAATAAATTAAATTAATCAATTCAAGTCAATTAACTCAAAACAGAACATACTTAAAATTAATTCCCGTTCCTTCTCACTGTAATGATAATTTACAAATAAAATAGCTGAATGAAATTATTATTTAATGAATCAATAAACATTTCTTTAAGGAAATCCTACAACAACCCGCTTTATCTCATTCATCGTCATCGTCATCGCCATCGTCATCATCATCGTATTCGTCATCGTCATTGCCATAGTCATCGTCATCGTGATCGTCATTGCCATAGTCATCGTCCTCGTGATCGTCATCGGGAAGGTCATCGTGATCGTGATCGTGATCGTAACCGTCATCGTCATCGTCATCGTCATCGTCATCGTCATCGTCATCGTCATCGTCATCGTCATTGTCATCTCAATCATAGTATTTTAACAACGATGCTAGTCGCGACGTTGGGCCGTGGGCGGGTGACACTGATATATGAAGGCGAAAATGACGCCACATAAAGTAATGTCAAGCCAGGTTTAGACCAGAGAACGGTAAAACTGCCGACCTTGGCCACTACGTCAATAAAACAACAATATGCAAGAAATGAAGCAGTAAAATGTACTGTTCGACAAAAATAACTGAAAAATGTCATAATTTGAATGTGTTTGTTAGTATCTTTAAAACTAACCACATTCAATATCAATATTTGGAATAGTAAGGGGCTAGCGATAATCAACACCTACAGATATTCTAAAAAATAGTATGAGAAACTAGAAAGGTATGACGTTCACATTGAACCATGACGATATAGATTTGAGAACTTTACGCCAGAAAGTTCGTGGACATGGACGCGCTCGCTTATCAACGCGTCCCGCAAAGTAGCCTCGCATCAATCCAACATTTTTATTTTGAATGCAGTTTTAAAGATAGCAACACAAATCTTAAATTGTCACGTTTTTCAAGATTTGTGTCCAGCACAACAGTCAGTTTGTTTATAACGGACACTTTGCGTCACCCCGTGAAAGAATTACAATCCAATCCAAAATAATGTCAGTGCTCTATTGAAATTTATTATTTTCCCGCGGCTGTAAATCTGTATCAATAGAACAGAAAGATGGCTGGTCTAGTTTACGGGATCTGCAGCTGTACATTCCCAGCGCCACAGTCACGTCGCTTATTCGTTTTAGTTCCCGTTTCTCCCACCGGACGCGCATAAACGGATTATCGGCTCGACAGAAAGAGTTCGACTCTCGATATGAAGAGATATTGCGACAATGCGATGCCTCGACTGCGAGATCGACCTCGGTAGTTATCGTCATCGTCCCAATGTGGCCTTATTGGTCCGAGAATCATGGGACATAGTGATGGGGTTGGTTCCCTAACTTAATGTGAGTCAAATGGGAACAACTTGTTCATTCTACACTCTACACTCTACACTCAACTGTCTACACTCTACACTCTACACTCTACCCGCTACACTCTACACTCTACCCGCTACACTCTACACTCTACCCGCTACACTCTACACTCTACACTCAACATTCTACACTCTACACTCTACACGCTACACTCTACACGCTACACTCTACACGCTACACTCTACACGATACACTCTACACGATACACACTACACGCTACACGCTACACTCTACACTCTACACTCTACACTCTACACTCAACACTCTACACTCTACACGCTACACTCTACACTCTATACTCAACTGTCTACACTCTACACTTTACCCTCTACACTCTACCCGCTACACGCTACACGCTACACTCTACACGCTGCAATCTACACTCTACACTCTACACTCTACACTCTACACTCTACACGCTGCACTCTACACGCTACACTCTACACTCTACACGCTACACTCTACACGCTACACTCTACACGTTACACGCAACACTCTACACGCTACACTCTACACTCTACACGCTACACTCTACACTCTACACTCTACACTCTACACTCTACACTCTACACTCTACACTCTACACTAACAGATAGAACGGCGCAACCTACACTACACTAGTGTAAAGTGTAGCTTAGTGTAGGAGAATGAAACGACCCCAATGAAAGGAGAGCAACGCTATGTTATTGTTATTGTTAGGCCTACTTACGGTCGGTTGCCTCGTTGTGAGTTGACTGTTGACCAGTTGAGTTAAAAGTGACTCCACATGAGGTCTTCCGATCAATACCGTTACAACAGTTTTAAAATAAAAATATATATTTTATTAACACACACCAGGACTCATTATATATATTATATATATTATGTTATATAATGATCGTTTCCGGGATCTTATCTATAGTTGCACTAATTGTAAAACAACTTACTTGTGACGTCGTTCATTTTGTTGCATTCACTTGATGAAATATTGTTCTCATTTTTACGAGCGAACGGTTGTTTTTTCATTTCCAACTTATCAATGACCGAGTGTTTTTAAAATGGGTGCACACATTATTTTGTTACACATTGTTGCCGTGCAATACAGCCAAAGAGCGAAATAACAAACATGTTTTGATTCTAGACGTTCTCTTATTTTCTGATTGGTCTCCAAATTATTCGCAGTCGCATGTATGAAAAAGTTCCCAGCCGAGTACTTGACATAACAAGTAACGAGTGTTGATAAAGCATGAACATGTTCCCAGCCGAGTACTTGACATAACAAGTAACGAGTGTTGATAAAGCATGAACATGTTCCCAGCCGAGTACTTGACATAACAAGTAACGAGTGTTGATAAAGCATGAACAAGTCCCCAGCCGAGTACTTGACATAACAAGTAACGAGTGTTGATAAAGCATGAACATGTTCCCAGCCGAGTACTTGACATAACAAGTAACGAGTGTTGATAAAGCATGAACATGTCCCCAGCCGAGTACTTGACATAACAAGTAACGAGTGTTGATAAAGCATGAACATGTCCCCAGCCGAGTACTTGACATAACAAGTAACGAGTGTTGATAAAGCATGAACATGTTCCCAGCCGAGTACTTGACATAACAAGTAACGAGTGTTGATAAAGCATGAACAAGTCCCCAGCCGAGTACTTGACATAACAAGTAACGAGTGTTGACAAAGCATGAACATGTTCCCAGCCAAGTACTTGACATAACAAGTAACGAGTGTTGATAAAGCATGAACATGTCCCCAGCCGAGTACTTGACATAACAAGTAACGAGTGGTGATAAAGCATGAACATGTCCCCAGTCGAGTACTTGACATAACAAGTAACGAGTGTTGATAAAGCATGAACATGTCCCCAGCCGAGTACTTGACATAACAAGTAACGAGTGGTGATAAAGCATGAACATGTCCCCAGTCGAGTACTTGACATAACAAGTAACGAGTGTTGATAAAGCATGAACATGTCCCCAGCCGAGTACTTGACATAACAACTAACGAGTGTTGATAATTAATAAGATCCTCATGGGAAAACCTTGACCACCGATAACCTAGTTATCTGAGCCTAAACACATCAGCTGTGTAAGGTGCTTCCATCCGTTACCACATACTACTAATACTAATATTAATATTAATATATATACATATACATGATGCAATCCTTTATTTATTTATTTAAGTATAGGTAAACGCTCTGTGCGGTGCGTTGAGCATGCGATTATAGTTGTTCAGTATCTGGATTATTTTTTACCCCATATGAAACACCCCCTGACGTCATGATCTTAGTTGTTGAGTACGTCGTTAAACCACAATAAATTATTAAATAAAAATAAATGAATAATAAATAAACTCATACCTAGAATTAACAGTGTACTATGTATGCTATTTCACTTAATTTTATTATTTTTAGAAGGTTGCAGGACACTATACGTGTATGGAACGTGGTTCCGCTTTCTGCCTCCTTTCAGCACCAGGCACATGTACTTGTAGTGTTTATACATTATGTAATGCAATGTACTCTGATGTTGAAAAATAAATAATAATAATAATAATAATAATAATAATAATAATAATAATAATAAAAATAATAATAATAATAATAATAATAATAATAATAATAATAATAATAATAATAATAATAATAATAATAATAATAATAATAATAATAATAATAATAATAATAATAATAATAATAATAATAATAACAATGCAAGAATGTGCATTGCAAATATTTTTCTAATTTCCATAGCTATTATACTTGCCGACATTGTTGAATGTCGTGCAATGTGCGTTGCTAAGATTTTTTGTTGTCATTTCGTAAATTTTTTCTACGCGTACCACCACCGTTACTAACACTATTGACAGGAGTAGTAGAGGGTAAGCTCTGGCACATCGGCCATATTTTGGTAAATAATAAAAAACAAAATATATTTCATAATAATAATAATAATAATAATAATAATAATAATAATAATAATAATAATAATAATAATAATAATAATAATAATAATAATAATAATAATAATAATAATAATAATAATAATAATAATAATAATAATAATAATAATAATAATAATAATAATAATAATATACTATGATTGCGTACCTATTCAAAAGAGTTTGAAAGAAATATCTTTCATAGTTTTATTATAAATAAATAATAGGTAAATAACAGTGCCAATTTAATGGTCTCTAGCCGGAAGTAAATAATTGATTATAACAGTACAACTAAAGGTCTCCGGCCGGGAGGTGTGGGCGGTTAGCCGAGTGCTTCGTTTGATAACAAGTGTGACGTGACCTTGGGAGCCTGCGTCATGCCCTTGGTACGACCCCTCCTGGATTGTGCGAACGAGGGGGGAAAATGTTATTTTAATAAAGTGTTTGAGCATCGATTGGAAAAGTTTGTTTTTATTATAAATAAGAGTCGGCACGTAGACTTCTCCTGTCAGAGGTCTAGTGTAATTTCTATACCCTGTTCACTTGAGAGCTCCAGATGTTATGACAAGACTTGTTTGTTATGCTCTGCCCCGCCGCGTCATACGGTCCTCCGCTTAGACGCTATTTGCCAGTACATTATACAACTCGTTGCTGAAGGTTCGTGTGTCACTTGTTCCTGAACTGATTTGATCTGTGCCTTGGAGACACGCATAGGATTATGAAGGGAATAAAGTAGGGTTTAAAAAATAAAATCATATCCAAATGAATTACTTTTATTAAGTTATCCTATAATAATAGTGTTTGTTTGAACAGTATGTGATTTCTTCTTCTTCTTCTTCGGTGTCTTCCTGGGACAAGGAGGTTCCAAACCATCGTCAATTTTAGCAGCTGAATTATTTTTCATTTTCTTATGACAACGAGGAAGGGATGGGCGCTTCATTTTTTGTGGAGCACACAAAGAAAAGCACACTAATTCGAGGTTTTGTCTCGCGTAGCGTTGAAGTTAGACACAACTTACCTGGTTGATATCTCCACTTTGCGTCCCCTCCGTGAAGGACATTTTGAAGAGCCTGACCGTTTGTATTTTGGTTTCTTTATTGCAGCCTCCAAGAAGAAGTGCAACGATTGCCAATGATCAATCATTGTTTTTTCAGCTCGCCACACAACAGAAGTGATTTCGGAGTTAATAAATAAATCATGATTAGTTCAGCGATTTACTTTAGCAACAACTCCCTCGATTTTGCTGGCCCAAACCCGCATAGGTTTGGAATAGAACTTGGACTACCCCAGAGTCATAACAGGTGGCAAAAGGATACCCTGTTCCCTTCCCTTACAACGAACGAAATAATGGATAAAGAGCTTCGCATAATTGGCTATCGAACGTTACGTTGTGATTCGTCCAGCAGGCATACAGGAGGGGTAGTGATGTACATATAGTGCGGATTGAGGTATGAGGAATTGTTTAGTATAAAACATGACACAAACAAACACACGAACAATAACCACGGTCAAAAAAAAAAAAAAACACTCACCAGTGCGTAAATTTTCGACAGCGTCCGCTGTCTTCCTCAGACGCGAGGGAACTGAGGAAGACAGCGGACGCTGTCGAAAATTTACGCACTGATGAGTGTTTTATTTTTTGACCGTGGTTATTGTTCGTGTGTTTATTTGTGTTTTAATACTACTCCCGGTCTAATAGTCTTGGTTCTTATTCATGACAAAAACTATTGGTTAACTGGTATAAAAACTTCAATTGCAAAAAGAAACTGTGTGGTGATTACCAGCTATCATTCACCAAATAGCAGCCATGCCGAATTTCTAGCATTCTTTGATGACATGTGTGAAGATATTGTTCGGTTAAATAATGATGCATTCATAGTTATTATGGGTGACTTTAACTTAAATGTTGCGAAAACTCACCCGTATACGCTGAAGCTATTGAACATGTTAAAAATGTTTGGATTTGTGCAAATTGTTAATAAGCCAACGAGAATTACCCATCTAAGTAGTACAACAATCGATCTAATTATTA